>CM022298.1:662245334-662381290 GCA_011799875.1 Thinopyrum elongatum
TCACAACCACTGAGCACCGTGCCGGGTGCTTGCACCCCGCCACCGCACTTCCAGACGTGTAGGAGGGCCAGCAAGAAACTTGGCGGCATAGCCCACCATCACCGACGTCACCCGCGCCGTCGCACGGGGGAGGGGGGAACGGCAGTCGGGCAGTAACGGAGGGAATCTTGCGGTGGGTTCTGCCCGGACACTTGATACAAAGTGGTACCTATGTGCTGGGCTATCACACCCAGGTGAAAATGTCATTCGGTCAAACGCGTCCGGCGAAAGTCAAAGGCGTAGCTATGCCCGGGTAACTCTCGTAGGGTTAGACGGGACGGGTGTAGTTGGTTGTGGGGTAGCTATGCCGCCAGGGTCTTTCGCTGGCCCCCACACGTCTGAAAGTGCGGGTGACGGGTGCAGCACCGGCACGGTGCTCAGTGGTGTGACCCATACCCACGACGTCCACCGCCGCCGTAGACGGAGGGGGGAACGGCCACGTCGGGCAGGTAACGGAGGGAATCTGCGTGGGGGTTCTGCCGGACCTTGATACAAAGTGACCTATGTGCGGGGCTATCACACCAGGTGAAAATGTCCAGCGGTTCAAAACCTCGTCCGGTGAAAGTCAAAGGGGAGACCGCCCGGTCAACGGTTGTGCAGGGTTAGATGGGACGGGTTGTAGTTTGGGGGGTAGCTATGCCGCCATGTGTTTAGTGGCCCCTCCTACATGTCCGGAAGTGCGGGGTGGCAGGTGCAAGCACCCGGCACGGTGCTCAGTGGTTGTGACCTCCTCACCGACGTCGCGCCGCCGTCGCATGGAGGGGTGGTGGAACGGCCACGTCGGGCAGTACGGTAACGGAGGGAATCTTGCGGTGGGTCTGCACGGACCTTGATACAAAGTGTACCTATGTGCTGGGCTATCACACCCAGGTGAAAAAGTCCATCGGTAAAAACCTCGTCCGGCGAAGTCAAAGGCGATAGAACGCACGGTCAACGGTGCCAGGGTTAGACGGGACGGGTGTAGTTTGGGGGGTAGCTATGCCGCCAGGGTTTAGCGGGCCCTCCTCATGTCCGGAAAGTGCGGTGGCAGGTGCAAGCACCCGGCACGGTGCTCAGTGGTGTGACCTCTCCACCGACGTCGCCGCCGCCGTCGCACGGAGGGGTGGAACGGCCAGTCGGGCGGTGGGTAACGGAGGAATCTTGCGGTGGGTTGCCCGGACCTTGATACAAAGTGTACCTATGGCTGGGCTATCCACACCAGGTGAAAATGTCATCGGTCAAACCCCGTCCGGCGAAAGTCAAAGGCGTAGCTATGCCCGGTAA
This sequence comes from Thinopyrum elongatum, assembly GCA_011799875.1. Classification (NCBI taxonomy): domain Eukaryota; kingdom Viridiplantae; phylum Streptophyta; class Magnoliopsida; order Poales; family Poaceae; genus Thinopyrum; species Thinopyrum elongatum. Next base: position 662,246,637 of record CM022298.1, read on the forward strand.
ACTTCTCGTAGGTTGACGGGAAGGGTGTTAGTTTGGGGGGGGTTAGCTATGCGCCAGTCTTCGCTGGCCCTCCGAGACGTCCTGAAAGTGCGGTGGCGGGTGCAAGCACCGGCACGGTGCTCAGTGGTGTGACCCCACTCCACCGACGTCGCAGCCGCCGTCGCACGGAGGGGGGAACGGCCACGTCGGGCGTAAGTAGTAACGGGAGGAATCTTGCGGTGGGTTCTGCCCGGACCTTGATACAAAGTGTTACCTATGTGTGGGCTATCACTCCAGGTGCAAATGGTCCATCGGTCAAACCTCGTTCGGAGAAAGTCAAAGGCGTAGACCGCACGTCAACGGTGCCAGGGTTAGACGGGAGGGACGGGTGTAGTTTGGGGGGTAGCTATTGCCGCCAGGTGTTAGCTGGGCCTCTACATGTCGGAAGTGCCGGTGGGGTGTGAAGCACCCGGCCAAGGTGCTCAGTGGTGTGACCCCCTCACCGCCGTCGCCACCGCCGTCGCACGGAGGGGTGTGGGAACGTCCACGTCGGGCAGTAACGGAGGGAATCTTGCGGTGGGTTGTGCCCGGACCTTGATCCGAAGTGTACCTATGTGCTGGGCTATCACACCCAGGTGAAAATGTCCATCGGTCAAACCCCGTCCGGCGAAAGTCAAAGGTGTAGACCGCCCAGTCAACAGTGCCAGGGTTAGACGGGACGGGTGTAGTTTGGGGGGTAGCTATGCCGCCAGGTGTTTAGCTGGGCCCTCCTACATGTCCGGAAGTGCGGTGGCGGATGCAAGCACCCGGCACGGTGCTCAGTGGTGTGACCCCCCTCACCGACGTCGCCGCGGTCAACTGTTCAAAGCCCGTCCGGCGAAAGTCAAAGGCGTAGATCGCCGGGTCAACGGTGCTAGGGTTAGTCCGGTCGGTGGGGCTTCCGGGTGTAGCTATGCCACCGAAACATCGCACGTTTTTCCATTTGCAGTATTTCACCCAAAAAAAAGGTATATACATGTACCCGCTCTCTTGCGTTAATATTTTTCAAGAAGTCAAAATCCAACACCTGAGAACTAACTCGCAAATCTTTATGTTTTTTCTTCTTCTTCCGGCAGCTCTTGAAGCTAAGCATCATACTATTTGTTCAAATAAAATAAGAATTATTCAGATCTGACGAAATTACAAATGACATAACTGAAATAAGTAAAAAAAATAAATCTATGCTGACGGTTACACCGTCGGCATACCTCACACCTTATCCACTGGATTGGCCGGCCCATCCCCACTCACCCCGACCACTCGTTCCACGCGCGCCCGCCCGCTCGATCCACACGCGCGCCCGCCCGCTCGATCTCCCCCGCCGCCGCCCCTAGTCCCCTTCTGCGCCGCCGCCCCCGCCCGGTCCCCGCCCCGCACCGCTCGGCCCCGTCCCCGCTCTTCACCGCGCCGCACCGCCGCCGGACGTCCCCGCCCCGCACCGCCGCCTGCCGTCCCCGCGCCGCACCGCCGCCGGCCGTCACCGCCCGCCCCGCACCGGCCGGGTCGTCCCCGCCCCCTTCCCGGCCCAGTCGTCCCCGCTCCCTTCCCGCCCCGCAGCTGCTGGTGAGCTGGCCGCGGCCGTGGCTCCGGCGGTCCGGCGCCCCCTTGCCGGCCCTCTGCTGCTGGTGAGCACCGGCTCCGGCGGTCCGGCGTCCTCTGCTGCTGATTTTTTTTAAGCTTTTTACCTACTATTAGTGCTGGGATAATAAGTCAATTTGATATATACCTACCGTTAGTCCTGTTCTTCCTGAATGTCGATTTGGACCTCCTATTAGTCCCAGTAGTTTACTTGCTTGGAGTTTTCATTATGGCTATCTCCCAATGTACAAATGTACCGAGTTTGGTTACCATGTTAAGATTACTTATATAATGACACATATACTTCCACGGTGATGAGATGATATATATACTTTTCGCACGGTGGATTAGCATTCTTTGTTGTGTCGCATCTCCGTGATGAGTGGTTTTTTGTTCATGATGGTCTTGCTACAAAATAATGATGACATATTTTTTGACACTTCATGGTCTTGCTAAAAAATAGTAATTTGAGCAAAAATGGTAATTTGTTCATTAGGCATTGGTCCGTGATCTAAGTTTTTGACACTTGATGATCTAAGTTTTTTTGTCGGTATAATTTACAGGCTTTGTGGGGTTGCATATCTTTGGAGTCATCGTCGTCGAAGGCATTGGTCCGTGATCTCGTCGCTGTTTGACTACTTCCTCTACAGCCGAGGGTGAGCTACGAATCCACCTTAACCTTGTACACTCTTTGAATCATGTCACTAGATTTTCTTTTCTCGTCAAGTCGCGTAACCTAGGCGTCTTCCGTCCGAAATGGTTGCATCGATAAATATGCAAATGCATATTTATCACCGCAGCTTTTTCGGATTGTCCAGCGTTTTCCACGGACAGCCCGAGGATGTGTAGATTGGGTACGTTCTCCATGCTCTACCCCGTTTCGAGACAAAATTTCGGCGGCGCCTCCCCGTTGTTCTCCGGAGCACATTCTCTCGTCTATTAGCCGAGACGTGTATCTGGAGAACAGTGGGGAGGTGCTGCCGAAATTTTGTCTCGGAACGGGGTAGACTGGAGAACGTACTCAATCTACACATCCTCGGGTGGGATTAGGACCCATCTTTACCTATTAGAGATGTAGGTGGATTCAACGCGGTAGAAAATGAAAATTTGATGTGATTAATTTAAGTGAATTCTTAATTATGTTGTGTGGCTTGCAAAAAAGCAGAGGATGGCAGATAATCAGTGGATGTACAGTGGCTTTATCCGTCGGAATCGAGTAACAACAGAGTGGATCGCGAAAACCGATGTGTATTTGAAGGAGATATTCCGTAGGCCAATGAGAATTATCCCACCATGCCCCTGTGCGAGATGTGCCAGACACCACCGTAGAAATCAGAAGGGCATGACTGACCACCTTCGCATGCACGGATATATGCCAAACTTTGACATGCCGTCGATAAACTTAGCCGAGCAGGATTGTGGTAGAGAGGAGGTGATGCGACAACGCATCGATGGTTATGAGGATGACGGGGTCAGGGACATGCTAGATGATGTCATCGCCGCAGAAACGGCAAATGCGACACCTTCAGAGAATGAACCGGAGGAGCCGGAGGCAACCGCGAAGGCCTTCTTGGAGGTCTTGGCCTCTTCGAAGAAACCTCTTTATGCGGGTGCGAAAATATCTCAGCTGGATGCCATCTCGCAACTGATTGCAGTCAAGGCTGAGTATGGTTGTAGCCAGAAATGCTTCGAAGCGTTCCTGGGAGTATGGGCTAACAGCCTCCCTGAGGGTCATGAACTGCCGAAAAGCATGTACGCTACAAAGAAAATCATGAAGGCACTCTCTATGGATTATGAGAAAATACATGTTTGTCCGAAGAATTGCCTTTTGTTTAGGCACGAGTATGCGGATGACAAGTACTGTAGGAAGTGCGGTTCGTCTCGGTACCTTGAGGTGGTCGGTGAGGATGGTGAGAAGAGGCAGCTAGCCATCACCGCAAAGGTGCTTCGGTATCTCCATTTCATTGAAAGACTGCAGCGCCTTTTCCTCACGGAGGAGACTGCCAAAATGATGAAGTGGCACAAGCAAGGTATAAGGTACCATCCGCATAAAATCGTACATCCATCGGAAGCACAAGCATGGAAGTCATTCGATGAAGAATACCCCGAGGAAGCAGCCGAGGCTGGGAATGTTAGAATTGGCATATCAGGTGATGGGTTAAATCCATATGGTATGTCGTCCAACCCATACAGCTGCTGGCCCGTGTTTGTAATTCCGCTCAATCTCCCTCCCGGTGCCCTAATGCAACGGAAGACCATGTTCTTGTCGCTCATCATTCCGGGGCCTGAATACCCGGGGAAGCAATTGGGTGTGTTTATGCAGCCGCTGGTGGATGATTTGCTCCATTCTTGGTACTTTCCGAGGTTGACATACGACCGGGATCTGCAGAGAAATTTCTTGATGAAAGTTTGGTTACACTATTGCATGCATGACTTTCCCGGCTATGCTCTATTCTACGGATGGTGTACCAGTGGGAAGATGCCATGCCCAGTGTGCATGCAGGCTCTGCAAATGATTTGCCTGAGTAAGGGTGGCAAGTATGTAGCCTTTGACCTGCATCGACAGTTCCTCCCTCCAGACCATCCAGACAGGGAAGACAAGAAGAACTTCACGAAAGGCCGGGTTGTCCATGAAGTAACCGAGATTCCAATGTTTTCAGGGGCAGATGTTATTGCTCAGCTAAAAGCTCTCAAGCCTAAAGGCAAAGGCAAAGGCAAAGGCAAAGTCAAAGCAAAAGGCTTCGAGGGATATGGTGAGACGCACAACTGGACTCACATTACCCCCTTCTCGCAGCTTCCCTATTTCAAGGACCTCAAACTTCCTTACAACATTGATGTGATGCACACAGAAAAGAATGTCGCAGTCTCTCTTTTCCACACGATCCTCAACAATCCTGACAAGACGAAGGATAACGTTAAAGCTAGAGCCGATCAACAGAAAATTTGTGATAGACCACGACTAAACATGAAGCCTCCCACAGGCGGTCGAATAAACTGGTTCAAGCCAGATGCTGATTTCGTTCTTAAAAAGCCTGAAAAGACAGAGGTACTGAAGTGGCTCAAACACATAGTGAAGTTCACTGATGGTTATGCATCGAATATAAGTAAGGGAGTCAATCTTTCAACGGGCAAAGTGACCGGGCTCAAGAGTCATGACTATCATGTATGGATTGAGCGGATAATGCCAGTAATGGTTCGAGGCTATGTCCCCGAGCATGTCTGGCGAGTGCTTGCCGAGCTAAGTCATTTCTTCCGCACGCTCTGTGCTAAAGAAGTAAGTAAAGATGTGATTGAACAATTGCATAAGAAGGCACCGGAGTTGATATGCAAGCTAGAGAAGATCTTTCCGCCAGGCTTTTTTACTCCGATGACACATCTCATTCTGCACCTCGCGAACGAGGTATTGTTGGGGGGGCCTGTGCAGAATCGTTGGCAGTACGGCCCTGAGAGACAGAACAAGCATCTCCGACAGAAATGTGGAAACAAAGCTAAGATTGAAGCTTCCATAGCTAAGGCAGTTATCCTAGAGGAGGTGTCAGACATCAGGACATCATACTATCCAGACCACGTTCCCCATCTGCATAACAAGGTGCCTCGATACAATATAGAAGACCCCAAGTATCAACCCAGGCTCCATCTATTCAACATGCAAGGTGGCAGGGCTGGGGCCTCGAAATCTTATAACATGCCACGACAAGAGTAGGAGGACCTCATGTTCTATATCTTGCACAACATCAAGGAAGTTGAGGAAGTGTGGATGGGGTAATACCACTATACAAATCCTTTATGTCTTCCACATCATCATGTTCTATGTTCACTTATTCCCGGTCTAACACCTCTTTTCATCTTTTAGTGATTTCCTTCAAGAGGAATGGACGGGAATTAATCCTCCTACTGAGGCGGAGGCACTTACTATTCTCCGTCATGGAAACCCTGGACGTAAAAATTTTGTTGCTTGGTTCATGGAGAAAGTAATTTTCTACATTCCCCTATTAAATACCTAGTTCAACATTTATTAGTTAACTGAACTAATGCACCCAACACTTTCAATTATACTTGTAGGGAAATAATCCGAACATATCTATGGATGACGAATTGAGATGGGTTTCCATGGGTTTTGACCCTGCTGTCATGACATGTAAAAAGTATGATGTGAATGGGTATCGCTTCCATACAGAGGAGCACCAGAACAGCCGTCCTGATCCCAAAACTATAAATATCGGAGTGTACACCCCCGGTCAAAATTCAGTAGACTACTACGGAAGGGTACAAAATATATACGAGATTAAATTCAGCAAAGGGCACGAAACCCTAAGTCTGCCTATGTTCAAATGCCGATGGTTCGATCCGCGGGAGGGGCAGAGACATACGCCTTCTATTGGTTTGTGCGAAGTTAAACCATCAACCGTCTATGCAGGAGCCGATCTCTTCATTGCGGCTACCCAAGCTACACAAGTTTATTATCTGCCTTACCCATGCCAGAAAGAGTACCTAAAGGGTTGGGAAGTTGTGTTCAAGGTGTCGCCACATGGTAAGCTACCGGACCCGAATGAAGACGATTACTACAACATTAACCCCGTGACATACGAGGGAGTGTTCTATCAAGAGGAACCTGATGATGATGTGGTTAGAAACGATGACTCTAGACCATTGGCTGATGATGATGTGGATCCAAACGAGGACGATGCACGGAATGATGGTGAGACCATTGTCAATGAAAGTGACATACTTATGCTACAAAAGTTAAACGAAGACGCTGACGACGAGGAAGAGCCTCCACCTCCGTCAGACAACGAAGATGATATGATTGATAGTGATGATGAAACCGACCGAGAAATAGGTTACAACAGTGATGATTCGTATGGGTTCTAGCAGATGTAAGTTTCAAGACTTTTTTTCTATGGTTTAGGATTATGCCTTTTCATGATTATTTATTACTATGCTTTTTCCTTCATTACTAATGCGTTTCATAATGCTTTTTTCTTCATTATTAATGTACTAATTGTTTATTCTCTTTTCAATACAGGTTCGTGGAACATGGGCAAGGGGAAGGCTGACGGCGTGGGTTTCCTACGCAAGGTCGTCGGCATGCCTAGTCGGAGTGGTCGAGCACGTAATCCTACCCCCCGACTACTTGAGGATGACTCCTCACAGGGAGGTCGAGGGAGAGGTGCCCCTAGAGGAGGAGGGGGCGGTGGGAGAGCCCCTAGAGGGCGAGGGGGTCGCGGCCAGAAACAGCGCACCCTCACCGACTTAGGGGTGTTGTCTTCGAGGCCCTTCTCTAGTGAGGTACCCTCCTCTAGTGATGTACCCTCTTACGAGGAGGAGGAGGAGGACGACGAGGTTCAGGAGGAGGAGGAGGAGGAGGCGGAGGTTCGAGATGGGGCCGAGGAGGAGGAGGAGGAGGAGGTTCAGGAGGGGGCCGAGGATGAGGAGGAGGAGGCAGGCGAGGAGGATGGTGGTGGCGGGGATGATGGTGCTGGCGGGGAGGGGGGTGGCAACAGCAAGGGGTGGCTGCGTGGTAACGCAAAGCTACCAAAGCAGGTTCCTGCTACTGAGGAGCAGAAGTGGCTCATTGAGCCCACGGGGAAAGAGTAAGTGTCACTTTATAATAATTTCATTATTTTGCTTGTCACATGCTCATTCCGGTTGTTATTTATTTTGCTTGTCACATGCTAATAGTTCATTCTTTTGCAGCAACTGGATATATTCTAAAGGGGTCCGTATTCCCAACGGCCTCATCACCGTCTTGCTGAAGTTATATTGGCCGGGGTTGTACTGTCCGGATCCAGTCAGGCACCCGGACCATCGGGTTTTGGCCACGAGCTGGGACCACTGGGTAGCGGCCCTCCACGCGGAGCATGAGACCCATGCCAAGGCCGTGATCACTACTTTCTGGGTGAGTTCTCTTCAGAAGCACAAGTCCATTCTAGTTTCATGAATGATTTAACTCATGGCTTCTTCCATTCTTGTTTCATGCATGATTGTAGAAATTTTATCGAGTTCTTCCGGAGCACAAGGCCAGAGCCGACCAGATCGTGCTGTGCCAATGCAAGAAGAAGGCCCGCCAGATGCAGTACGAGGTGCGCTATGTGGCCATCTCGACATACTATCACGACGCTCTTGGTGTGAAGATGACCAAGGAAGAAGCGCGGAGGACGGGCATTACCTTGGAGAGGGACCAGTACTTGGCGGTAAGTATAAAAGATTTTTCATTCCGATGTTTGTGGTACATTTTACCGTTTTGTGTTGACATGCCATTATGCTTTCATTATGTAGGTGTGTCCAAATTGGTGTTATGGAAAAGACGAGTCTTGGGCGGCATTGGTGGATGTTTGGTGTGATACGGATGGAGACTGGGCGGCTACGAGCATCAAAAACAAGGCTAACCGAGGGACGGAGGGAGTACATGCTCAGGGAAACCGAAACCACTTTCTCCACAAGGCACTTCATGTATGACTAACCTCATCGAAACATTCTTCTTCTATTTACTTTCTTATGTATGACTAACCTCTGTTTGGTGGTGCAGGAGGAGAAACTGAAGCGTTCGCTCTCACACATGGAGGCGTGGGTGATCGCCCATACGCGGAGGAGCCCCAAGCCTGGCGAGTCCAAGTACTACGGCAACACCGCGGAGAAGAAGCAGGTCTACTCTCAGGAGTATCTCAGGTTACATCCTGGCACATCTGACCCCATGAGTGCAGATCTGGACGAGAGGGTGGTGGTGGGCATGGGGCCCAGGAGGCACGGTCGGCAGCCGGTTCTCGATGCTGTTATCACTCCTACTATCTCCTACACGCAGCTCCGAGCTATCGACCCGAGCCTGAGCCAGCGCACGCCCATGACCAGTGCTCAGTCACAGGCCCTCTTTCAGGAGCGGCAATCTGTAAGTCTTTTTCCTCTTATCTACATTGCTCACTTTATTTTCCAGCATTGAGATGTTTATGAGTTTCATCATGTCATACCGTAGGCCTACATGGAGTACACACGCCAGGAGACCATGGCGTGGCACACGAGACTTCATGCACACCATGAGCAGAACAATGCCAGGATACAGCGCGCTCTTGCGGAGATGGCGGCCGGACGGGTTCCTCAATTGCAAGCAGCACCACCTCCTCCAACACAACCAACGCTGCTTACCTTTGAGGAGTTTGTGGCACAGCAGCACGATGGCCCCTCGCCGGTATGTACATCCCTAAACTATTCACCCAAAGCATATCATGCCTTTCAACACAGTCATATATCCCGTTAATATGTCTTTTCAACATCCAGGGAACCGGTGGATCAACCGTTGGCGGTGGTCTTCGCAGCACTCCCGAGTCACGGAGCCCGACCACTCCGATCCACGGAGGCGGAGGTGGAGGCAGTCTTGGCGGTAGCGCTGCCTGTGACGACCTGGGCTTCAGGGGTCTTGGCGGTGACGACCTCCGCGGTGCTCGACATCCTGCCGCTTAAGACTTTTGGTTACTTGTGTGCTTATGCTTATGTCTTTTAGATGACTTGTGTGTGGTGATGATGATGATAAACTTGTGGTCTTTGATGGTCCTTTAGATGACTTGTGTGCTTCTTTATATGCTTATGCTTATATTTATGTTGATTGTGATGATGCTTATGCATATATTGTTGTGACGGTGCCGGATGATACTTAGATGTGTTCTATATGTGTATTTCCATCATATATATCTGCTGTATATTTGAATTGAATTGATATGAAAACAAACAGGAAAAAGAAAAAAAAATCAAATAATATCTATGCCGACGGCCTAACCGTAGGCATAGCCCTGGCCTGAGCACCCAGTTGCTGACACGTGGCAGATATGCCTACGGCCTAGCCCTGTCCCACGAGCAAGGGTTACTCGCCACATGGCAGGGCTATGCCTACGGCCTGGCCGTCGGCATAGCCCTGCCACGTGGCGAGCAGCCCTTGGTTGCCGTGTGACGGCGGTCGCCGTTAGGCGGGAACGTTGCCGACGGCCCGGGCTGTCGGCATAGATGTACGGACGCCGTCGGCATAGGACCTATGCCGACGGGCTTCCGGGCTACGCCGACGTATATTATGCTGACGGCCCTATGCCGACGGGGGCCGTCGGCATAGGCCTATCCCGACGGTGTTTCAGGGCTATGCTGACGGCTCGGGCCGTCGGCATAGGGGTCGACACAAACCTTGCCAGCGATGGGCAAGGGGATAAGGGCCTCGCATGGAGGTTGAAGATGGCACATTCATAAGCATTTCCTTTGTTGATATGCAAAAAAAAAATTGCGAGAAAACTTTTGATCTATTCATCTTCAATCATGGCAGTACAACAAATACCAGAAGCAATAAAAATTACATCTATATTCGTAGACCACCTAGCGAAGACTACAAGCACTGAAGCGAGCCGAAGCCGCGCCGCCGTCATCGCCCCTCCCCCGCCGGAGGCAGGCAAAACTTGTTGTAGTAGATAGTCAGGAAGTCGTCGTGCTAAGGCCCCATAGGACCAGCGCACCAGAACAGAAACCGCCGCTATTGGAAAGTAGCGTAGATCAGAAGGATTCAACCCGAAGACACGCAAACGTAGACGAACTACGACCAGATCCAAGAAAAATCTACCAAGGACAGATCCGCCGGAGACACACCTCCACACGCCCACTGACGATGATAGACTCACCACCGGGACGGGGGCTAGGCAGGAGAACCTTATTCCATCTTCAGGGAGCCGCCACCGTCTCGTCTTCCTGAGCAGGACCCAAACCCGAACAAAACTCAAAGGAACATCTAAAAACGAAGCCCTCCCGCCGACAAGGGCCAGGATCCACTACGCCGCCATGGCCCTAAGGCCACCTAAAACGATGCGGACATGTGGCACCGCCGACGGGAGGCAGAGAAACTCTAGTCTTTTTGAGGGGAGGAGGCAGCTGCTGTACGTAAATTGTGTAACGAATTGCAAAAAGAATTGGACAAACTTGTTGGTATGCAATTTCTCCAACTATACTCTTGCAATCCTATGCCCAAAATCTCTCCGAGTGATCATGTCAAGTGGTTAGAGGCCAAATTTTTTTATTACAATTTATTTTGGCCAAAAAGCAAATAAACCTTTTTATTTTCCAAAAACCCTAAGAATGGGGCTTGACTAAAAATATTATTTTTTCAAAACAATAATTCATTAAAAATAATTTCCGGAGACTATTATATATAAGATCAATTGCCCCTTCAAGATTATAATTTTGGAATACGTAACTTTTTTGCAGAAATGGTGAAATATTTATTTTTCTCAAATCTCAGTAATTTACCCAAGAAATATTTCATCATTTTGAACATCCCACATGAGTTTCACTACATGGCCATGTTCGAAATAATGATCAAACATCAATCACACACTCGCTCCTAGTTTGACCTATAAAAAATCTTTAAAAAAATTCTCAAATAAATCCAGCACATGATTATGTTCCCTATCTACTATCTAGTTGGCAACCTTTCTTACCCATGTTAAGCAGAAATTTTGAGTGAAACTTCAGATTTACTCCTCTATTCAAACAATGGAATTGGATGCTCTACTCAAAGTATTGCCTGCACCCACTTTTCTACCCACTCCTTGCCCCAGGTCCTTGCATGTGCCACTAGTACGGAATCGGGCTTTGCAGGCGGTTTCATACCCCATCCGTCTGAAAATCTGTGTCGCTAATACTCAGGAGTCAGAGGCGGTTATCAGAACCACCTCGAATGCTCAGGGCGCCGTAGGTGGTTTCTCCTTTCTAACGGCCTCTATTTTTCAAAGCATCGCAGGTAGTTTCTTATTACTAACTGCCTCGAATGCTCAGAACACCACAGTCAATTTCTTCAATTTGGTAACAAGCCCTCCTATTGAAATTCACAGAAACAACAAACTTATGCATATACACTGAAATGGATATAAAACAACATCGCCATTCAACATTTTAACATCACGCGCAGAAAACAGAGTTAAACATGAAAACTCATCAGACATGTTTTATACAACACAGACATCCTAGGCCTCCAGGCTCCAGCCTAACACATGAAGCAACACTAGCTCTAGCAGCTCCAACACCTCCTCCATCATCATCATCATCATCATCATCAGGAGTTGACATCACAATAGTCTTCGTGAGGCCATAGAATTATGCGTCTTTGGGCCTCAGGCCGGAAACTTCGGTGGCCATCATTAGTGTTGGCCCCACAGTAACCGCGCTTTGCTTCATATTGGTCCCATGAAGACAAGGGAACAGAGAATTGTGTATCGAATTTCAAAAGAACAACATCCCAAGGGGGCAGCTGCCGTTATTTGCCGAGACAACGCAGGAAGGTAGCTCCGGTCATCAGCACGAGTTCTTGACAACTACACTAGTCCGACTACCTTGGAATGTGTAGCATGTTGCAAGGCCTTGGCCCTCGTAGAGGATCTAAACTTGCAGGAACTTGTTATCGCATGTGATGCATCCACCGTAGTAAAGAACATCAATGAAGCAGGTTCGCATATAGTTCAGTGCTTGTGGAGATCAGGGAACGAGCAACTTCCTTCATTTCAGTAAGGTTTATTCATGAGGGTGAATCGTCTAACTACAAGGCACATAATCATGTAAAGTGTGTTCTCTCCCTCGATCATGATCGCTATCTCTAGCTTCATTAGCCATGGGATCCTTCTAGTGTACTCCTTATTATAGAGCAATAAAGAGACCATATGATTCTAAAACAACGGGGAAGGAAATGATAAGACACCAGGAGAATTGCCTCTAGCAAGTCATGCTGCTACTTGGCCCCCTCTTTCTGACGTCCATCATATATCCAACCAAAGGGATTGGACCAACAGTAAAACAACCCATACTTCGCAGTTTTCAGCAGCAAAATTCTAATTAGAAACACATGGCAACGCTCCGAGCGGGCTCAGCGAGCTCGTTCTCTCCCACGTCATGCCGCCGAGGAGAGGGTTGAGGGCGAGCAACACAGCGGAGGAGGGGGAAGAGGACGGGGATGCCCCGCCGTGGAGGAGAGGAAGGTGAGTCGTGCTGCCGTGGAGGACGGGCCGCTGTTGGGGAGCAGTAGACTAAAGGCCGCAAGACCGCCTTGGAGGGCCAGCAATGTCGAGATAGAGGAAGGAGAGTCAGCACTGCCACGGATTCCTTTCCGATTATCTGTCGCACCGCTCGATTCTGTTATAAAGTCAATAGCAAGCTCTCCAATTTTAAGGCCGTCAAATTGCATAATTTGTCAGTGCTTTGTAATCGTTAGTGCTGTTTAAATAGTTAGTGCAACTACAATTGTCCCACTATTCTGAATTTTTATGCTAAGTGCTAAAGAGCTTCTACGCTAAATGTTTCTGAATTTTAACATAGATTAAAATAGCCCGCGAAATAGCCGCGATAGGTGCGCTATAGCTGCCCGGGAGCCTCGCCGCTATGCTATGGCTGCTGCCGCGAAGTCCTCCACAAACCCCTCTAAATGGCTCAGCAATGAGCAAAAGCCTCCAGAAATCATCTCTCCCATCCGAAAAATTTCCGATATTTGCCGCGATTGCCCGCTATGGCGGCCGCTATAGCTGCTGGGAGAGGCCGCCACGAAATCGTTTCTCCCACGATTTTAATCTATGAATTTTAATGACAAGTGATGTTGAATTATTTAGTTTTGCTTCTTTAATACTATGTTCCTGCATAATAGGTTCAGTTATTCTTTTTCTAATTTATTTTTGAGAATCTAAATATGAAGAGTGCTTAGTGCATACTCCCTCCGTTCCAAAATAGATGACCCAACTTTGTACTAACTTTGTAGAGGGAGTAGCTTTTATTTTTTTGAATGATAGTGCATAGCTAGTTGCCCGTGCTTAAAACTGCAGGTGCAGACGTCACTTCTGAAAACTGACTACGGTGTGGGCAGTCTTCCCTTTGGGCCGATCCCCTCTGTTAGATCTTGAATGGACGTCAGATAAAGGGGGGCCAAGTAGCAGCGTGTCACCTGATCTTTGTTCCATCCGTTCCCAGCCGCCGCCGCCGTCGTCCCCGCTGCGACTGCCACTTTCGACTCAGTGGACTTGGAGGGGAAGACACTTGGACATCTCTGACGCAGGTATTAATTACTCCTTATTTCTTTCTCTTGCCCTGGTCGATCTTGTTTGTTTTCGTGGAAGTGTTTGGTCTCTGGGGGCTGGGGCATCATTCATCATCTAATTCGTTATTCCTCTTTAATTTGGTAGGAGTGGTGACTGGTGAGCGATGAAGGCGAGGCAGTTCTTGAATGTTGTGATGCAGAGGTATCGCCGTGGGAGCTTGTATACGGTGAGTCGCATCAAGCCCGAGGAGCAACTCTTCTACCGATCCACGGCGGAAGCACGGGCAGCAGCAAAATCCAAGGTCAATCTCACGGACTGGCCATCACCAGGCGTGGTGCCACCATGGATGGAGACCATCACACGGATTCCTCCGCCCAGGCTCAGACTAGAACGATCCATCTCAGACGAGGAAACAATGGATTTCCTGCCCTTCCATGAATGAAGCAGCGGCGGCGCTAGCAAGATCCTCTGCGTGGACGCCGAGGGGCACACCATCCTGTACGACATGGACGCCGGTTCCCTCCAGCCAATTCCACACCTCAACAGTCCCAAGGGGAGCAGGCCCATCGGCTTCTCCGCCACTAATCGCGAAGCCTCCGACCCCGAGCGCGCTGATGTCTTCTACGTCATGGGAAGGTTCCCTTCCAGCAACGATCCCTACAACTTCGAGCTACTCATGTACAGTCACCCTTCCAATGGCAGGACGATGAAAGGCTGGAACTGGCACAAGCTACCGTCACCACCTGCAGCCTATGTTGACGAGTGCCCTGTCATTTGCCATGCGCTGCTTCACATTGAAGGTGACTCGATCCTTGTCATCTCCTCTGGAGAAAAAAGCGTCGGCACCTACTGCTTCAACACGGCCAGTCGCAAGTGGTTTAAGTCTGGCCCCTGGAAACTGCCATTCTACAGTCGTGCCGTGCATGTACCAGAGCTCGACAACCTCTTGTTTGGCATTGACAATGATGAACACCACTTTTGTGCCATGGATATCTCCCGTCTTCTCTCGAAAAAGGGTCCACCTTTGCTGTACACTTGGCCACACCTTGATCTGCCCGAGGACTGGGCCATGCTAGATTGCAGCTTCGTCTACTTGGGAGCTGGGAGGTTTTGCATCACCAAAGTCTTTGAGTTTGGTTTCGACCGCACCGGCAACACGACTGACATGGGTGTTGTGATGTCTGGTGTGGAGGTAGTGCGTCACAAGAAGTCTGGACTTGTTATGGTTAACCATAGGTCCAAATTCTACAATTGCATTTGGGATGACATCCAGTGTGTCTTGTAAGGGTATAACTCCACTAGTGAAAGTGAAAGGGGAGCAAATAAAACGGTATTTCTTAGAGGATTGGAACAGTGTGTCTTCCCCTTTCCCTTTCATTTGTATTTAGTAGTTAATTACAACTTCGGGTATGTTAACTTTTTGGGTAGTACAGTAGTTCACAGCAACATGGATGTAACTTGTGCTCATTTCATGCGGGACTTGGGGGTGAAAAACACTAAATCGACAACACGGCCCCCGAATATGCGCGCATATGATCCGTCTCCGCTTGTAGTGGATCCGGCCGTACTCCACCGCTACCCTATGTGGTTCCATTTGTACTTCGTCGCCTCCGCGCTACGGCCATCCACCGCTGCCCCTAGCGGGCGAACGCCCCGACCCCAGCCGGCCCCAAGCCCTGCCCTCTATGGACCACCAGCGCGACCCCGACACCTGCCACCCTTCTCGTTTGCCAGCCAACGCCTGCTCCGCCGACCACTACTCTCGCCTCTGGCAACCCCTGGTTTGCTCCATGTGTGTGTGTGTGTATATATATATATATATATATATATATATATATATATATATATATATATATATATATATATATATATATATATATTGTCTCTCCCTTTTTCTTCTATGTTTTAATGTGAAATTAGGTTACTATCATTTATTATAGTCATGTATTAAAGTTGATTTTGATGATGATATGGTATTAATATGATATTTGTGGTGCTTGATATCTGATGTCGAACCGGCCATGGAGCCCTCGTACTACATGTTGTGTGTATGATTTTTTGGCCAGCGAGCTGAGGCAGCAATTTGTTGCTTGCGATGAATTTCACGGAATGTCTGGGAATATACATGAATGCCAACATTTTGGCGAAAAGTAGATTCATTTTCCTTTGACTAAATTTTTTGCACTCAATGCATCCAATTAGCAAAGGTCATGTCAATTTTTTATTGAACTTTTACAGATATTTTTTACTAATTCATTAAATTTCATAGATATTTTAAAGTAAATTCAATGGATTTTATATAAAATTTTATACAATTTGTTGCTCGTGATGAATTTCTATGCCTTTTCAGGAATATACATGAGTACAGACTTTTTTTTGATACGTTGATTCATTTTCACTTCGTCAAATTTCCGCCATGCAATATGTTCTATTTTTAGCAAAGTTCATGCCAAAACATTTATTAAACTTTATGGATATTATGAAGTAATTTGTTTGATTCATAGATATTTTAAAGCATTTTATGGATTCCACATATTGGAATTGACCGCGCGGGGGGGGGGGGGGGGGGGGGGGGGTGGGGGGTTGCCGGCTCATGATAGGTGGTTTTGTGTACAGGAGGGGTTGATGTGGGCGGGGTGATATTGCGATTTACTCATTCTTTATTTTTTTATCTATCTATCTATCGGTTCCTACAATACAGTGCAATTTAATATTGTAACTAGCAAGACAAGAAGGTAGGCAACCTTCTTGAAGTCTTGGGGGCAAGTTTGAATTGTGTTTTGTGTACGCGTACACATGACTTTGTTGGAATAACTCATTTCAATAAACCCTGGTTCTCGACTGAGGGAAATAGTTATAGCTAGGTTACTTCACCCTTATACTTGGGGCTATCCAATCACTATTACGAGAGAGCAAGCAGTGGGCTATAGGTTGTGCAGTAGGTGGTTCCGGCCCAACAACAAGTTTTATTCGCAAATGTTTATTAATTAGACCGGCTACTACGCCTTGCTCGCATAGTTAAAGGTTTGGGAAGCAGCCGGACACCATTTTGGATGAAATTTGATATGCAGACTCACCAGACAATTCTAGGAGCATACAAATCATCCCAACTATATGGGATACCGTTTTCCATATGCTTAGAAAATATATCCATTCATTTAATAAATGGAGCGGTTGCGTTTCGGTGATATTTAGGCTTGTGCAAATATTGTGCAATAATTTGGGTACCTCTCAAATATCACAACGAGGTCGTGTCCAATGATTTGGGGTTGAATCTCGATCCTGAACAACGCAAGAGAGAAGTGCATTTAGTTATTCACCGTTTAAATGGCGAGATAATTTATTCAAGTTGATTATTTAATTAATGAAAACATTTTTTAATTATGGAAAAGCTCGGGGATGTTACACACACCATTTGTTTCCTAATCACATCATCTATGTTAATAAAGACCAAAAATTGGGACTAACAAATGTTGTGTTGCCTTTTCCTCTTGTATCCGAACTTTAATTCATGATGAATTATCCAATTATACTCTTGCAATCCCATGCCACAAATCTGTCCCACTGATAATGTCATGTGGATAGAGCCCTATTTTTTAACTACCATTTATTTTGGCCAAAGGTAGATAAACCTTTTTATTTTCCAAAATCCCTAAGAAATAAGGTTTGAACTACAACTATTTAATTTTTTTAAATAATAATTTATTAAAAATAATTGCTGGAGTCTATTATATACAAGATCACTATAGCCCTGAAAGACTATAATTTTTAAATATAGTATAAGTAAATCTTGTTTCCAATTCGGGTGAAACTTCATCATATTCTTATCTTCCCTATCTATCTAGTTGGCAACCTTTCTAACCCATGTTAAGCAGAAAATTTGGGTGAAACCTCAGATTTACCCAATCCGTACGAAAGTCTGTGTCACTAATACTCGGGAAGTCGGAGGCGGTTTATCAGAAACGTCTCGAATGGTCAAGGCACCACAGGTGGTTTATCCTTTCTAACTGCCTCTAATGCTCAGGGCAATGTAGGCGGCTTCTTTTTAGTAACCGCCTCGAATGCTTAGAGCACCGCATTAAGTTTCTAAAATTTGGTAATGATCCCTCCTACTAAAATTCATAGAAGCAACAAACTTACGCATACACACTGAAACTGATATAAAACAACATCAACATTCAACATTTTAGCATCACACACAGAAAACAGAGTCAAACATGACAACCCATCGGACATGTTTCATACAACATAAACATCCTAGGCCTCCAGCGTAAAACCTGAAGCAATATTGGCTCCAGCAGCTTCAACACCTCTTCCAACAACAACATCATCATCACCTTCATCATCATGAGGAGTTAACATCACAATAGTCTTCGCGAGGCCATAGAATTTTGGGACCTTGGGCCTCAACACAGAAACTTTGGTGGACATCATTAGTGTTGGCCCCTCGGTGACCGTGCCTTACTTCAGATTGGCAAGATGAAGAAAAGGGAACAAAGGATTATGTGTCGAACTTCAGAAGAACAACACCCCAAGGGGGCAGCTGCCGTCATTTGTCGAGATGACACGGGAAGGTACCTTGGGTCATCAACACCAAGTCCTTGATAATTGCACTGATCCGGCTACCCTAGAATGTGTAGCATGTGGCGAGGCCTTGGCCCTTGCAGAGGATCTAATTGTCTTGGTGCTGCACGAGAGACATGCTTATGTGTTTTGTCTTTATCTGGGAAACTTTAGACGTGCCGAAACCGAGAGGAGACTGTATCTTAAGCACCTTAGACGTGCACAATAACACCCTCCTGAGTCATGAAGTCCTTCACGCAGAGAGAGAGAGAGAGAGAGAGAGAGAGAGGATTGACCACCGACAGCGGAACACACATGTAGCAGCATTTGTTTCCCGTGCGTGCAGTTGGGAAGATACCTTGGGTCATCAACACGAGTTCTTGACAATTGCACTGATCCGGCTACCCTGGAATGCGTAGCATGTCGTGAGGCCTTCGCCCTTGCACATGATCTAAACTTGCAGGAACTTGTTATTGCATGTGATGCATCCACTGTAGTAAAGAACATCAACGAAGGGAGCAGGTGCGCATACAACTCAGTGCTTGCCGAGACCAAGGAATGAGCAAGTTTCTTCAATTCAGTAAGATTTATTCATGAGGCTGGAGGGTTGAACTACAAGGCACATAATCTTGTAAAGAATGTGCTCTCTCGGAAATCCGTTGGTGCTCTTGGGAGCGCACAACGTGCGTGCACTCCTGCGCGTGAAAATATTTTTTGAAATGTCAAAAGAATTCCAACAAATATTTTATGTGTTCTTTGTCACATCCAAATGCTATATACAAATTTGTAGGCAAAAAGATTAAACATTTTGGCCTATGCAAAAAAGAAAGAAAGAAAACACCAAATGTTACCTCAAAATGTCACCCTAAATTTGTTTTTTCACCGGCAAAACATTGCTTTTCCGTTTCGCTTGAAAAATTTCAAGGATGCTTGCGACACTAACGCGAACATCTACACAAAAATTCAGAATTTTTTAAAAACCTTTACTATATATTTTTATTTACTATTCACACGGCTGCGCGCACTCTCGGGAGCCAAAACGCCATTCTCTCTCTCCCTTGATCTGGTCGTTATCTTGGCTTCTTCGGCCATGTGATCATTCTATTGTACTCCTTACTATACTATAGAGCAATAAAATGACCATGGGATTGTAAAAAAAACATAGAAGGAAATGATAAAACTCTAGGAGACTTGTCTCTAGCAAGTCACGCTACAACTTGGCCCCCTCTATCAATAAAGAGTTTCTATGCTAAATGCTTATAAATTCTAATAACAAGTGGTATTGAATTAGTCAGTCTTTGCTTTTTAAGTACGTTCCTGCATAACAGATTCAGTTATTCTTTTTATACTTTACTTTTGAGAATCTAAATATGGAGCTGTCTTCCCCTTGGGCCAATCCCCTCCGTTAGATCTTGAATGGACGTCAGATAAAGGGGGGCAAGCCACCTGATCTCTTTCCCATCCTATCCCAGCCGCTGCCGCCGCCGCCGCCGTCGTCGTCCCCGCTGCAAGCGCCACCTTCGATTCGGCGGAATTGGAGGCGAAGACAATTGGACCTGTCCGCCGCAGGTATTACTTCTTATTTCTCTTGCCCCTTGGCGGTTTGTCTTTTATTTCCCTGGTCGATCTTGTTTGTTTTCGTGGAGGGGATTCATCATCTAATTCATGATTAGGAGTGGTGAGGAATGAAGGCGCGGCAGTTCTTGAATGTTCTGATGCAGAGGTATGGCAGTGGCACCACCTGGCATACGGTGAGTCGCATGAAGGCCGGCGAGCGTCTCTTCTACGGGTCCACGGCCGAAGCACAGGCAGCAGCAAAATCCAGGTTCGATATGGAGTGGTGGTCATCGGCCGTCGCGCCACCATGGATGGACACCATCTCGCGGATTCCTCCGCCCAGGGTCAGATTCGAACGGCCCATCCCAGAGGACAAAAGGATGGATTTCCTGCCCTTCCATGAACGAGGCAGCCGTGCTGCTAGCAAGATCCTCTGCGTGGACGCTGCTGGCCACGCCGTCTTATACGACATGGACGCCGGCTCCCTCCAGCCAATTCCACACCTCAACAGTCCCAAGGGGAGCAGACCCATCAGCTTCTCCGCCACTAATCGCGAAGCCTCTGACCCCGAGCGCGCTTATGCCTTCTACATTATGGGAAGGTTCCCTTCCAGCTACGACCCGTACAACTTCGAGGTACTCATGTACAGCGACCCTTCCAATGGCAGGACGATGAAAGGCTGGAACTGGCTCAAGCTACCGTCACCACCTGCCTATGCTGACAATTGCATTGTCAATAGCCATGCGCTGCTTCTTGACATTGAAGGTGACTCCATCCTTGTTGTCTCCTCCGGAGAAGAAAGCCTCGGCACCTAATGCTTCAACACGGCCAGTCGCGAGTGGTTCAAGGCCGGCTCCTGGAGGCTGCCATTCCTAGATCGTGCCGTGCATGTGCCAGAGCTCGACAACCTCATCTTTGGCATTGCTAATGATGAAGGCCACCCCTTTTGTGCAATGGATATCATCTCCCGTATTCTCTCGAAGAGGGGTCGGCCTTCGGTGTATACTTGGCCACACCTTGACGATCTGCCTCAGGACTGGGCGATGATGGATTGCAGCTTTGTCTACTTGGGAGCTGGGAGGTTTTGCATCACCAAAGTATTTGAGTTTGGTCTCGACCAACGCACAGGCCACACGACTCACATGGGTGCTGTCATGTCTGGTGTGGAGGTAGTGCGTCGTCACAAGAAGTCTGGACTCGTTATGGTCAACCATAGGTCCAAATTCTACAACTTCGTCTCGGATGAAATCCAGCGTGTCTTGTAAGGGTAACTCACTAGTGAAAGGGGAGCAAAAAAATGGGTATTCCCTAGAGGACTCGAACTGTGCGTCTTCGCCTTTTCATTTGTATTTAGTAGTTACAACTTCAGGTATGTTAGTTTTTGGGTAGTACTGTGGTTCACAACGTAACCTGTGCTCATTTCGTCCGGAATCTATTTGGTGAAAAACACTAAAAATCGACAACGCAGCCCCCAAATATGCGCGCATGAGCTCCGCCGCCTCTCGTTGTGGACGCGGCCGTACTCCACCGCTATCCTTTGTGGTTCCGGACGTACTTCACGGCCTCCGCACTACGGCCGTCCACCGCTGCCGAACGCCCCCGACCACAGCCGGCCCCAAGCCCCGCCCTAGATGGACCCCAGACGCGACCCCGGCGACCGCCCCCGATTGTTGCCGCCCTTCTCGTTCGCCGCCCAACGTCCGCACCGCCAGCCACTGCTCTCTCCTCTGGCGACCCCTTTTATCTTCCATTTTTAATATGTGCAATTAGGTTAGTATCATTTTTTATAGTGAGATATTAATGTTGATTCTGATGATGATATGGTTTTAATATGATATGTGTTGTGCTTGATATCTGTCGAACCGGCCATCGAGCGGTCCTACTACATGTTTTGTGTGTGATTTTTTGGCCATCGAGCGGAGGCAACAATTTGTTGCCCGCGATGAATTTCGCGCTATGTCAGGGAATATACATGAGTGTCAACGTTTTGGCGAAACATAGATTCGTTTTCCTTCGTCAAATTTTTGGCACTCAATAGGTCCAGTTAGCCAAGGTCATGTCAAAAAATTTATTAGATTTTATAGATATTTGTAACTAGTTTTTAAAATTTCTTAGATATTTTGAAGTAATTCGATGGACTCTACGTACAATTTTATACAATTTGTTGCCCGCGATGAATTTCACACTATGACTTTTCAGGAGTATACATGAGTACCAGCTTTATCTTTAAACGTTGATTCATTTCCTTTTTGTCAAATTTCTGCCACGCAATATGTTCTATTTATTTTTTGAGCAAAGTTCATGCCAAAAAAATTATTGAATCTTATAGATATTTTAAGTAATTATTTTGATTCATAGATACTTTTAAGCATTTTATGGATTCTATATATTAGAATTGACGGAAGGATAAAATCGCCGGCGGCGCACTTGGCCACACCTTGACGATCTGCCGGAGGACAGGGCGATGCTAGACTGCAGTTGTGTCTACTTGGGAGCTGGGAGGTTTTGCATCACCAAAGTCTTTGAGTTTGGTTTCGACCAACGCACAGGCCACACGACACACATGGGTGCTGTCATGTCTGGTGTGGAGGTAGTGCGTCGTCACAAGAAGTCTAGACTCGTTATGGTCAACCATAGGTCTAAATTCTACAACTTCGTCTGTGATGACATCCAGTGTGTCTTGTAAGGGTAACTCACTAGTGAAAAGGGAGCAAATAAACAGGTATTTACAAGAGGACTGGAACTGCGCGTCTTTCCCTTTCCATTTGTATTTAATAGTTGAGTTACAACTTCAGCTATGTTAGTTTTTGGGTAGTACAGTAGTAGTTCACGGCAACATGGATGTAACTTGTGCTCATTTCGCGCGGGGCTTTGGGGTGAAAAACACTAAATCAGCAATGTGGCCCCCAAATACGCGCGCATGAGCTCTGTTGCCACTTGTTGTCGATCTGGCCGTACTCTGCCGCCACCTTCTGTGGTTCCGGCCTTACTTCGCCGCCTCCGCGCAACGGTCGTCCACCGCGGCCCCTAGCTGGCGAACGGCCAATCCCGAACCCCGATGAACGCTCCCGACCCATGTCGGCCCCAAGCCCCGCCCTCGCCGCCCTAGATGGACCCCAGCCCCGACCCCTAAAACCGCCCCAACTCCTGCCACCCTTCTTGTTTGTCCTCCAACGACGCTCCACCGGCCACCGCTCCCTCCTTTGGTGACTCTAGGTTTGCTCCATGTAGATAGTACCCCTCTTTATTTCTTCTTTTTAAATATGTGAAGTTAGCTATAGTATCATTTTTTGTAGTCATATATTAAAGCTGATTCTGATGATGATATGATTTTGATATGATATGTGTTGTGCTTGATATGTGATGTTGAACCGGTCATTGAGTGGTCGTAATACATGTTTTGTGTATGTTTTTTCAGCCAACGAGCCGAGGCAACAATTTGTTGCTCACGGTGAATTTCACGCAATGTAGGGAATATACATGAGTGCCAACATTTTGACGAAACGTAGATTCATTTCTTTCGTCAAATTTTTTGGCACTCAGTAGGTCCAATTAGCAAAGGTTATGTCATTTTTTTATTGAATTTATAAATATTTTTAACTAAGTGGTTTAATTCCATAAATATTTTCAAGTAATTCTATGGAATCAATATTTAATTTTATACAATTTGTTGCTCGTAATGACTTTCACGCTATGTGTTTTCATGGAATATACATGAGTACCCACAATTTTGTGATTCATTTTCGTTCTGTCAAATTTTTAGCTCGCAATATATTCAATTTTTTAGTAAAGGTCATGCCGAAAATTTTATTGATTTTTGAAGTAATTCTTTTGATTCATAGATATTTTTGACTATTTTATGGATTCTCTATTGGAATTTAAGGGAAAAAGATCGCCCGCGGCGCACTGGTGTGAGAGGAGAGGAAGGAGACGAGCAAGCTGCCGGGATGGAATTGGAACGCGGCGCACTGGCCGGACAGGAGAGGCATGCATGCATGGTCCTTCAACCAAGGGTCGCCGCCGATTGGGTCAGGTCCTTTGGCCTCGCCGGCGTGCGTGTGTGCTAAGGCCCTTCCCAGTGCTTCATGGTGGACAGGTGGTAAGCATGCCACATAGGCAAAAAAATGACATGGCGCAGTAATTAAGGAGGAGAGAGAGCACTTTGGTGACCCCAGGAAGAACCAATGCCAAGCACGTGAACCTAGGCAAACAACTTAAATGAAAGAAGTTGACCAATGCATGGAAGAGTTTAGGTGCTACTCCCTCCATTCCTTTATATAAGGTGTATTATTTTCAGCACGTTAACCAAGGCACATAATTATGGACTATTTAGGACGAAATTACCCTTGTCTAATTCATAGATTAGCGGCAAATAAACCATTTAGGATAGCAAAGGAAGAGATACACGGAATCGGGAGAGAGATAGTTTCCAATTCTTTCTCTACAAGGATAGATACATGCAATCAGGGGAGAGATACTTTCCTTTTTCTGGAGGGCCAAGATCGGAATTACGAGGAATTAAAACAAATGCACCTTACATTGTGGAATTTTATCAAAAAACGAATGCACCTTATATAAAGGAATGGAGGGAGTAAATCATTAAATACAGTGAGCTTAGCAAGTTAAGCACTTATGCATTGATGAGTTGAGTTGCTAAGCTATTTAATGCATTTAGCACCTTTTCTAAACACCTTTGCATTGGAAGAGGTCTAAACCTCCGCGCTTATTGGAATTTGAAATGAAGAAAAAAAGAAAGAAGGAAAAACTGTCATCGGACTGGGCATGCGTGGAGCTTAATCCTTTGGACGTGGTTAAGTCGACGTACACAACTAGTATATATACGTCCTCCTAAGTCACGAATTCCTTTACTCCATCGTCTTCCTTATAAAAAAACTAAAATTCGTAACCCTCGTCCCCAAATTCCGCCGCCAGAGTTGGAGTCATCCTTCCATTGTATACTGTCATCCTTCGCAGCAAGGAACTAGCTTGTCGGTGCTCTCCTCATGGCTCTCCTCGCCCCCTCCTCTCCTCTCCTATGCTCCACCTCCCCACCCACCCCGTCGTCCTGCTCCCTCCGGCGTCCCCGGGTCGCCCCCGCCTCGTCTCTCCCCCATGCTTCCTCTACGGCGCCGGTCTCTCCGTTCGATGCTTCCCTACCTCCCTCCCATGGCTCCCCTCCTCGCCCTCCCACTCTTGGATCTGGCTCCGGCAACAAGTTCTGGGCCTTGTCGTCTGATGAGGATGAGGCTGACTCCGACTCCGACTCCGACTCCGGCCTTCCCCCTCTCGCCATGGCCTCCCCTCCTGCTGTGGCGCCGCCGCTGAGGTTGGGGCCGGCGGGGCGCGTCCGGAAATTTGCCCTGGGAGGGCGTGGGCGGCCGGTTTTCTCTGTTACGGCGGCCGGATCTGGCTGGATCCAGGTCGGGCGTGTCCGTCACCGGAGCTGTTCGGGGACGGTCTCCTCGCCGGACCGTGCTGTGCTTGGGGCTGCTCCTGTGCTGGTTGGTCGTCTGGCGCGCTTTTCTTGCTCCCCTGCGTCCTTGATGCCGGCGGCCAGGTCGGGCTCGGTGCAGTTGGCGGCGGCGGCCGCCGCTCCTCCCTCACGTCCAACCCTAGCTCGTGTTCCCGAGTAGGAGACTTGTGGGCCCCCTGCTCGGCCCACACTGGCTCTTTCTGGGCCGTTCGTTCCTATTGGGCCGCCCCCGCTGTCGTCTTCTTGCGACTTTCCCCCTCTCTCTATTCTGGGCCCTGGGCCTATCTCAGCCCAGCCGACCCCTCCCCCTCTTGCGAGCCCGGCCTGCGTGGTCCCTCCAGGCCTGGCGTGCTCCGGTTATATCTGGGTTCGCAAGGGTTCCGCCCCCCCCCCCCCATTTCTAGGGTTTCCTGCCTCTCGATCTGATTTGCGTCGATTCCGTCTCCGCATCCCGCTCTACCGCAGATCCGCCCCCCCCCCCCCCCCCCCCCCACCTCCTCTCTCTCTCTCCTTAGTGCCTGTCATGGCCATGGATCGATCTCGTGGCTCCTCGAGTGAGGCCATGTTGTAAGTGCATCTAGTGCCCCTTAGTGATTTTGGTGTATTGAAGACTTATAGGTTAAGGGTCTAATGTGTTTGTGAGTGTACACAGGTCTATAAGTCTATGAGGAGTTTGTTAATTACGATGAATGTCGACCCCTAAAAATGAATGTCTTCAACTGAAGACTTTGGTTTTCTTGAAGACTTTGAAAGTGAAGAAATTGGTGTGACCCTGAAGACTTGATATTCATGCGAGGATTATGAAGCGTGAAGACTTTTGTTTTCGTAGTTTCATTTTCTTCTTCTTGAGTCATAGGAAACACCGTACTGTTAAAGGGGGTCGAGGTAAAACTAAGGAAAAATTTCCAAGTGATGCTCAACTCAAAATCCTACACCTACCCAATCCTTTCGAGTGAAGCCATTGGAAATCTCATACAGTTTAGTCAAGTTCTTCAGTGACAGAGACGAAGTTCTTCTGTTCTCTGAGGAATTTGTTCTGACTGAGGAGTTAGAAATTCGCCAGTGCGGATTGCCTACAAGTGAGGATTATGATAGCCCTGAGGAATTTGATACTCAAATTTCGGACCGTTGCTGTGCTACGTGCCAGCTGTCCCAAAATATCTACCCACCTAACGGTCATATCATTGAAGGGCATTTATGTCTTATCATGTCGGGCTGCTCCCTAGGCTATAAATAGCCGCCCCCTACAACCACTAGCTGGTTGGCTGCTCCAAGAAATAGATTGACACTTGTCATTTAGAGCATCCCATCCTCCGAGGACTTTGAGCGAAAATCATCAAGTGTGGAAAAACCCAAAAACCCAAACACCTACAAACCCAAAGTGATTGAGCATCACTGAAGAGATTGTTCCTGTGTGGAACCGACGCTTGTTACCTTTGAGGACTGTGCATCCTCCAGACGGTTAGGCGTAATGGTCTAGAGCATCCAAGAGGAAATTGTGGATTGCCGAGTGACCGAGTATGTGAAGGTTTGGAAGTCACCTGAAGACTTACCACGAGTGGTTGGGCGAGGTCTGTGTGACCTTAGCTCAAGGAGAATACGGTGAGGACTAGGTGTCCTGGACTGTGTGTTCAGGACTGGGTGTCCGGGACTGTGTGTCCTCAGGTTTAAATACCTAGCCGCTCCAACCAGACGTACAACTGTCACAGCAGTTGGAACTGGTCTACCAAATCAGTGTCTTCACCGAGCTACTGGTTCTATTTCCTCAACCCTTTCATTTCCTCGCATACTTGCTATGAATTTGATCATTACTGTTTGAAGACTTTGTCTGAAGACTTTCTCAATTTCCTCAGTTCAAATTCTTCAGTCAGTTTGTCTTCAGCCTGCTTATCCTGTGTTTACGCTACTCGTACTCTGTGCTTGTTTTCATCTCATCATGATGACTGTGCTACTGCTCTGTTATGCTTGCATCTGAGTACTCATTCCGCTGCTAAGTAGTTCGTCGCTTAAGAATTTCCTCACCTTGAAATTCCTCAGTGACGAATTTGTAAAAATCGCCTATTCACCCCCCCTCTAGTCGATATAACGCACTTTTAATTGGTATCAGAGCAAGGTACTCCCTTGTTCTGTGTGATTTTGGTTTAACCACCTGGAGTTTTAGTTATGTCGACTGCAGGCATGATCAAGGTCTCAGCTGGGTGTCCTACCTTCGATGGGACGGACTACCCCTACTGGAAGAAGAAATACAAGGATGATAGTTCAGATGACTCTAAGAGGAAGAAGAAATCTTCAAAGTCCTCATCGTCAAGATCTTCAAAGTCTTCATCTCACAAGAAGAGCAGCTCCAAGAAAGCTCGGGCATTCATTGGCAAGGAAATGGACTCTGAAGCTGAATCTGAGGAACATGAGGAAGAGGAGGCATCTGAGGAGTCAGACTCTGGTGTGGCGAGCCTAGCCCTCGCTACTGCTTACGTTAGCAAGTCCATCTTCAACACTGAGGAAAATGGCTTCCCCAACACTGCTGATGACGGCAACGATGACTATGCTCCCACCTATTGCTTCATGGCAAAAGGTGCCAAGGTACTCAAATATCCCTCCTCTGAATCAAGTGAGGATGAATCTGATGATAACCTCAAACCCAGCTATTCCAAACTTGCTAATATTGCTGTTAAACAACAAAAGGCTCTGGAAAAGGTTCAAAATATGCTAGACAAAAGCGATGATCTGTTAGGAGAGGAAATGGATCGAACTCAAACACTGACTGATAATCTTCAGCAACTACAGTCTAAGTTTGACAACCTTCAAGGTCGTCATGAAACTCTCCTAGCCGATCATGAGAAGCTTTCTTATGAATTTCTTCAAAGAAAGCAAGATCTTGAGAAGCTAAGGGTGAGTCATGAAGATCTTCAGAAGGAAAATGATTCTTTGCTTGCTCAACAGATCAGTTCCGCTCAGGAAGAATTTATTCCACCATGCTTGAAATGCATTGAACGTGAAACTGCTAATTCTTCACCTGAATGTTCAAATGCTTCCATTGCTGCAAATTCTTCAACTATCTCTGTGGTCACAAATTCCTCATCTGAGGATACCACTAGTATCACTGACGAAAATGCAGGGTTGAAGGAATTGTATGTGACAGGCATGTACAAAAGCCTCAAAGGGCATCAGACTCTTTGTGATGTGCTCAAAAAGCAGATCTTGAACAGGAACCCTAGGAAAGAGGGTATTGCCTTTGAGAGGAAACTCAATGCTGATGGAACCTACTGGAAACCGGAGCAGTATCCCAAAACCTGATGGGTTGCTGCGAAGGGACCTCCCGTAGATCCATCCACTTTATCTGGCTTTACTTTTGAATCCTCATATTCATCTGATGAGTCATTTGACTCCAACTATAAACTGTTCAAAAATCAGAATGGTGAGGTATTTGCTAGATATGTTGGATCTAACTGCAGGAATGGTCCCCCTATGAAGAAAATCTGGGTTCCCAAAAAGTGCCTTGAAAGTCTTCAGGTGAATGTCCTCATGACACCACCTGTGAAGAATAAGAACCCCAGATCAAATTCTTCATATGAATCAAATTCCTCACATGGATCAAAGTCCTCACATGAACATCATCGTGCTAACACTTCTGTTTCGCAGGGAAAGCCTAAGGGCTATGAATATATGCATTATTCTTCAAATCATTATGTTCATAAGTCCTCGAAGAATTTCTCTGCTTATTCATATGCTTACCCTAACCCTTCTTATGTGAAACGAAGTGGTCTGGCGTCTATGCCACCTTTCTCTTATGGAGCTCGCAGAATGATGAACTCTTTGCCACCCCTCTAGATGTGGGTGGTGAAGAAAAGGAACTAATCTCTTATGCAGGGTCAGGTCTCCAGACGAACTAAATCGTCTGAAGAATTTGCTGGAGACCTGAAATGCTTGAAAGGACGCAAGCTAATCATGAAGAAATGATTTATTCATTTCTCACGTCCTCACATTGCTATATATACATATGTTGCTTTAATTGATGAAATATGTCTGATGAATTTGATGTCATATTCTTCACTCTGAAGTATATGAGTTCGTAAGATGCACTAATTCATCTGCAGGATGATTTACCCAAAGCTACTGAGTGGGTCCTCGATAGTGGATGTACAAATCACATGACCGGTGACAAGAGCTTACTGATGAACACTCCTTTATATCCATCACACTTGAAGCATATCACCTACGCTGACAAAGGCAAAAGCAAGGTATTGGGTCTAGGTAGGGTTGCAATCTCAAAGGATCGACACATGGATAAAGTCATGCTTGTCGAGTCCCTCGGATTCAACCTCATGTCTGTCTCAATGCTTTGTGATCTTGATATGGTTGTTGTCTTTGGCAAATATCGTTGCTTAGTGCTCATGGAATCTGACAATTCCAAAGTCTTCGAAGGCTTTAGGAGAGGAGACTTGTATATTGTTGATTTCTCTGCAGGACCACAGCCTGCCACTTGTCTACTTGCTAAAGCTTCAGAAGGCTGGCTATGGCATCGACGACTGGGTCATGCTGGCATGAGGAACTTACACACGCTCGTGAAGAAAAAGCACGTCATTCGCATCGAGGGTGTCAAATTCCTCAAAGATCATCTTTGTGGGGCTTGTGAGGCTGGAAAGATGACCAGAGCCAAGCACCCCTCGAAGACTATCATGACTACTTCTCGTCCTTTTGAATTGCTTCATATGGATCTCTTTGGCCCTACTCATTATGCCACACTAACAAATGCAGCATCTCTATATGGCTTTGTCATTGTTGATGACTATTCTCGTTACACATGGGTGCATGTCATTACTTACAAGACTGAAGTGCAGGAAGTCTTCAGACGATTTTCCTCAAGGGCTTCGACGAAGATCAAGCATATACGTAGTGACAATGGGACTGAGTTCAAGAATACTGGTCTTGATGACTATCTCGATGAACTTGGTATTACTCATGAGCTATCTGCCCCATACACTCCTCAGCAGAATGGCGTTGTGGAGCGCAAGAACAGGACTCTTGTTGAGATGGCTCGCACCATGCTTGATGAATACAAGACACCTCGTCACTTCTGGCCTGAGGCAATTGATACTGCATGCCACATCATCAACAGGGTATATCTTCACAAATTCTTCAAGAAGACCTCATATGAACTCCTCACTGACAAGAAACCCAATGTGAGTTATTTCAAAGTCTTCGGTGCTAAATGCTGGATTAGAGATCCACATCACAATTCTAAATTTGCACCGAAAGCACATGAAGGTTTTATGCTTGGTTACGGAAAGGACTCGCACACCTACAGGGTCTTCAATGCCTATCACAACAAGGTTGTTGAAACTGTAGATGTGCGGTTCGATGAAACTAACGGCTCGCAAAGAGAGCACCTACCTCCTGTGCTAGATGAAAAGACGCCTGAGGAAACCATCAAGTTCAAAGCTACTGAGGATGTCATTCCTACCGAAGAATCTACTGAAGAAATCATTCCAGAACATGAAGAACAGCATGCTGGCGCATCTGAAGAAAATGGCTCTGAAGAAAATGCTGAGCCAAATCAAAGTCGTCAACCTGCTCATCCCCGCGTTGCAAATGAAGTACAGATTGAGAGAATCATCAACGACATCAACGCACCAGGTCCTCTGACTCGCTCAAAAGCTTCACATTTATCTAACTTTTGTGGGCATTTTGCTTTCGTCTCTATCACAGAGCCCACCAAAGTTGATGAGGCATTTCTGGAGCCTGAATGGATTCAAGCAATGCAAGAGGAATTACATCAATTCAAGCTGAACAATGTGTGGGAGCTTGTCAAGCGACCAGACCCATGCAAGCACAATATCATCGGTACCAAATGGATCTACCGCAACAAGCAAGATGAAAATGGCCTAGTGGTGAGGAACAAGGCTCGTCTTGTAGCTCAAGGCTACACACAGGTTGAAGGAATTGATTTCGATGAGACTTTTGCACCTGTTGCTAGACTTGAGGCTATTTGCATATTGCTTGCTTATGCTAACCATCATAATATCATCTTATATCAAATGGATGTGAAAAGTGCATTCCTCAATGGTAAGCTTGAGGAAGAAGTATATGTTGCTCAACCCCCAGGTTTTGAAGATCCTAAACATCCTGACAAAGTCTTCAGACTCAATAAGGCCCTCTATGGCCTCAAGCAGGCCCCTCAGGCGTGGTATGATACTCTGAAGGAATTCCTCATGAAGAAAGGCTTCAAACCCGGTTCACTCGACCCAACTCTTTTCACCAAAACCTATGATGATGAATTATTCGTGTGCCAAATATATGTTGATGATATTATCTTTGGCTGTACTAACCAACATTACAGTGACGAATTTGCTTACATGATGAGTGAGGAATATCAAATGTCCATGATGGGAGAATTGAAATTCTTCTTAGGTCTTCAAATTCGTCAACAACATAATGGCATTTTCATTTCTCAAGAGAAATACCTCAAGGACGTTCTGAGAAAATTCGGTATGCAAGAATGCAGAGGCGTCAAAATCCCTATGCCCACAAATGGCCATCTATGCACTGATGAAAATGGAATAGACTTCGATCAAAAGGTATACCGCTCCATGATTGGTTCTTTATTTTACCTATGTGCATCTAGGCCGGATATTATGCTTAGTGTTTGCATGTGTGCCCGTTTTCAAGCTAAATATCTTAGAATCTTCAAATGTCCTTTGAAAAGGACACACATCCTAACACTTATGCAAATTGATGACTTAGATGTGCAACACACGAAGAAACGTTTTTCTTCAATCAATGAAGACTAACCCTCTAAGTGTGAAGAAATTAATGAAGAATTTGATTCTCAGAGCCCTACGACAATTGTACGCGGTGTCTGAAATCATCATTCTTACACGGTGGGTCACACCACCACAAAAAGTTGAAAATCTTCAAAATTTGAGTTTTTCATCATTGTGCAAATTCTTCAAATTTTCAAATTCTTCAACTTTGCAAAATCTTCACTCTTTCCGTCTATGTTCTTCATTGACTATATATATATATTTAAGTTTTCTGTCCTCTACAGCATTCACTTATTGCTAATTCTTCAAGTTGTGTTTCTTCTAAGTGAATGTGATCGGACCCGTTCCCCCTCAATGCTAAACTCAATCCAGTCCGTTCACAAATTCTTCATGTGCGTTCTATTTGAAACCCGTTCAAAGTCTTCACTGTGTCCTTGACAGCTGAAGAATTTGCGAACGAAACATTAAAATATTCTTATCTGAATTTTCGGCTTTTGCCGTTCAAACCGTTCCTTATCCCTCGATAAGATTTATCTATTCACCCTCGATCTAACACGATCTCCACTTCACAGTTCGTGGGTGACACATGTCGCTAGGATGAGAAGGGTCAGGGGCACGTTTGTCCATTTTCTTCGAACGAGCGGTTTTTCACCTCTGCTATAAATACCCCTCACCCTCCTCATAGCTCATTTACCCCGCTCGATCTTACTCCCTCGCTCGAGCTCTCAGACCTAGCGCCGCCGCTACACTCCATCGTCGCCGGTGAGGAAGAGCTTCACTGCCTCGACCTCGTCGCCGTCGTACTCACGCCGGCCGCGGAAATCCTCACTCCGCCGCCGCCGTAGCTGTTTTCCATCGCCAAGTTAGGGCGTGGAAGATCTGAACGGACGAACATCTCCACTGCCACTCTCAGTTCGTCGTGTTCTTCGTCAAGGGTAAATAAAATTTATTTTTACTGCCCTTGTTGATTCTGATGATTTCCACAAAATCTTCAAAAGGTGTTTATTCTTCAACTTTCATGTTCTTAAACACCAACTTGCTTCTGTCCTTGATCAGTTTCTCTAAGCAACGTTTTTCTTCAAGATTCCTCAATTGTGTGGATTTTCAATCTACACAACTCTGGAACCTAAGTAAAAAATGCTTAGTGAAATTCCTCAAGACACCCCTGGTCATCTTCCTCAAACTTGATACTTTTGAAAATCTTCTGAGAACGCATATGACCTCTCCAAAACTCTTCGCACCTATATTCTGTTCATAGGTACACATGTCCGCTGCTGAATCTCTAGGTTCTCATCAACTTAACTCATTTGCAGCGTTCCTTGAAGAAAAATTGCACACCTCATCAGAAAATTCGATTGTTCAAAACCCTCAAGTGAAGAAAATGGCTGATGGTAAAAGACCTCAGAAGGGAGGAAAGAGGCCAGAAACAAATACTGCTTTTGAGATCCCTGATGACATCTATGATGAATATTGTACTCCTGATGAAGCAACTCATGGCAAGGAGAACAAAAATCAGCGCAAAGTGCGCATTCAGAAGATTGAGAGGAGATGGGCAAGAGAATGGAGGGAATATCGCTATGTCACTCCCAAGTACATGAAGAAATTTGCTGTTAACCCTCCATGTCCAAGACCTCCATTGGCTCCTGGCCAAGAAGCTGATCCCACTAGCATCAGAAGAGGTGAGGAATTTCCTCAAGAGTGGGCTAAGCGTCAAGCCAAGCTGGCCAAAGTGGCTAAAGAGGCAGTAAAGAAATTCAATGAAGATTATGTTGCTGCCGCCGCTGAGGCCTCTGCTATCAAGCCTAAGAAGGCTATGCTGAAGAAATCAGCTGTCAAGACAAGTTCCTCAGCTGCAATGCCCTCACGGCCAAGCTCTTCAAAGCCCTCACGGCCTGTTCCTCAAGCAAATTCCTCAAAAGCAGCTTAAACTCTCTCGGTTGCAAAATCCTCAGCTGCTCCTGCAAAGTCCTCAGCACCTGTGCATCCTGCCACATGCCAAAGGACTACTGGAATCTCAATTGCTTCTGGAGTCTCTGCAAGTTCTTCAGCTCCACCTCAGTCTTCAACAACTCCGACCTTGCTGAAGAAAAAGGCCACTGCTGGACGAGGCACAAGGCCAAGTCCTCACAAGAAGCAAGTCGCCTTTCAGGTTCCGTCAAGCGAAGACGAAGCTGATGATGAAGAATTAGCTGAGCTCATCAGAGATCGACAACAAAGGGCCGCTAGAGCCAAAGGCAGTGCTGTGCCCCTCATGCTGGATCCAAGGAAGATCCTTGATTTTATTGATCTATGGCACAAGAACCCTAACACACCTTTGCCTGAATTAAACCTCACTCCTGGTCAAAGTCACATGTTGACGGCCTTCATAAATGAAGAAAAATGGAAATTTGAAAAGGCCAGGTAGGTGAAGAAGGCTCAGTACAAGAAGGAGCGTTTTCTGAAGAACAATGTTGTGAAAATGTCTCCTGAAGAACTTGTGACTATGCAGGCTGAGATCAAAGCACTCAGTGATGAATTTCATGCATTCCGTGCAGATTGGCTAGGTGCCAAAGTCAGATTCGTCAGAATGGCAAAAGGATTTACTCCAAGTGTTGCAGCTTCATCGCAACCCAAATTTCCTCAGACTGGAACATCTGTTCAGTCTGCTGAAGAAAATGAAAGCGCCAAAGCTAATGAAGAAATTCCAGTCTCTGAAGAAAATGCCAGGGCAACCTCCAATATTGCGCCTGAAGAGCAATCCTGGCCAGTTGAAGCATCTGCTACTGTGCCTGAGGAATCTGAACAAGCCAGGGCAACTGCATCAGTTGTGCCTGAAGAAATTCGACCAATTTCCTCTGCTCCTCCTGCACCGATGACAAGCATCAACCTTCCTTCTGCATCAGAAGCGAAGAAAACCAAGGCTGCGGAGCGAGCAGCTGTGAAGAAAAGGAAAGCATCTGCATCTTCAGAGTCTTCAGCCCCCAAGAAATTGAAGACTTTGAGGAGTTCATCTGAAAACCCAATTGATGCTATTCCAATATCAAGCATGCCATCAAAGGAGATCATTCCCTTTGGTGAGGAATATGAAATTCCAAGTAAATCTGATGAAGAAATTCCTTCTGCTGCTTCGACAGAGCAGATGGATGAAGAAATTGAAGTGGATACTTTTCCTTCAACCCCACTGGTATCATCGCCCATGCCTCAGTTCACAGCTGAAGAGGCAGGCGTCGAAGGAACTGAAGAAGATGAGGATGTGGATATTGGGTCTACAACACCTATTCTGAATGATGACTTTTGGGAAAGTCATCACCCCAATTCACCTCTGACAACTCCTCTACATCATGTTCCTCAGTCTCCTGTGCAAACTGAAGAAATTCATATGGGCTCTGATGAACGTCAAGCTTCACTTCACTCTATACCTGAAGAAGTTCCAGTCACTAGCGCTGATGTACATATGTCTGAAGAAATGAAGGCCAAGGCTGCTGCTGAAATTCCTCAGCCAGTGGCTCCAGTGGCTACACCTCAAGAGGCTGTAAATTCTTCAACTGTTAATCTTCAGCCCAAGCCACAAAACCCTCACTCCAAGAAGCAGAAGTTTAATGCTGAGGATTTCTTCAACGAGCACATATTCTTCACTGACTACAATCCCTATGACTCTGCTCGTCTTCGTCGCAAGCATTTCTGGACTGCAAGCCAGATGAACTTCTACTCCTCATTGTTGGTTGATAAGGATAAGATCTTTGAACATGAGCAAATTCCTCATGTAGATATGGAATCGCTGCCCTGCTTCACACCAGTCCTCAGTGTTCTTCATGACGCTGGGTTACTCAATTTCTGCACCGACATCTGCGATTGGAATGAAGAACTCATTCTTCAATTCTTCGCCACGCTGCACATTACTGGAAATGTTGATGATGTCAATTCATGGGTATTGGACTGGATGACGGATAATACTCATTTCAAAGCACCGGCCTCTGAATTGCTTCATGCCGTCCAAGTCAGTCCTCCCACTGAAGGTGCTAGGCTTCTCTATGTTGAACCTGAACTGTCTGATCATCTGATGCAAGTGCTGATGAAGCCTTTGAAGCCAGGCCAAGCTCCAAGGACCAAATTCCTCGTCAAGGAATTGCTCTATGTGCCAAGGACAGTCTATCGCATATTGACCAAAACCCTCAGTCCAATCAAGGGCTACAACTCTGATGATGAAGAAGTTGTTGGCATTATGAAGAATCTGTTGTTCAATATCATTCACGGTATTCCTATCAACTACCACGATTTCTTCATGAGGACTTTGGCCAATGCTGCACTGTCACCTTTTGAGTTGAAGCCTTATGCTCCCTGGATCATGAGATTCATCAAATCAAGGTCTTCAATTCATTACATGGCTGACTTTCAAAATCATCTCAGCTATTTGCCCCCTATTGAAGTCCTCAAACGGACTATTTCCTCAGCTGACGAGAAGGGCAAGGCTTCTGTTATTAATGAAGGTACTCGTCCATTGGATGGACAGTTTCGCAAAGCTACTTCCTATTCCACCAATGATGACTCTGCAACTCAAGATTATGCCGCCAAAGCTTCAGAACATCATCCTCAAGCCACAGCTCCGCGTGTGATGACTGATCGTGAACTTCTCCTTAGTCTTCATCAGAAAGTTGATCGAAATCACAAGTGGGTCAAGCGTCAGTTTGGTGCAATTCTTCAAAACATGACAGTCACTCAAAATACTGTGAAGAAGAATCACTACTACTTGCATGAAGTCTTTGACCGCACTTGGGCGATTCTGTCTAATCTTCATAGTGCTGAAGAACTCAAGGAGATGGGCTTCCAACAGGACTTTGACTGGTCCCAGCCACCTTCGAAGAAATTCAAGAAAGTCAAAGTTCCTCAGCTTGTTGCCAGTTCATATTCTTCATCGCGCGAGACGGATGAAGCTGAAGACTTGAACGACACTGCGGCAGGCCCTACCTCAACAGTCGACCCCAACAATGCTGGCGCTCCTCCATCGACATGATGATGATATTCTTCAGGGGCGTTAGTCCTCATTTTTCGTCCCTTTTGGTCATTCGATGACAAAGGGGGAGAAATTTGAGTTTAGTCTTCAAGCGGGTCTTATATATGGGCTATATTTCTGTTAAGTTTCAACTCTTGCTCTTCTAAGGTGTTTGCTCTGATGAGTTGTAAACTTAAGTCCTATGGTGGTCTGATACTTTTGAACTGCTTTCTGCATGCTTATTTCCTCAAGTACCTTAATGCACGCATGCTGAATTCCGTCAGACACCATATTTCATCATGCATTTCAAATTCTTCATATCATACAAATGCGTGTATGAATTTCAAGATATAGGAGGAGATCTCCATGATATTACTCAACAATGTGCATTTGCTATTTCAAAGCAAATTCTTCAAATATGCACATCTTCAGGGGGAGTTCCTCTATATCTTGCAATCAAATTCCTCAATATTAGTATTTACACTTCATATGTTTATCCCCGTTGAAAACTTAACCTATATTGTCATCAATCACCAAAAAGGGGGAGATTGTAAGTGCATCTAGTGCCCCTTAGTGATTTTGGTGTATTGAAGACTTATAGGTTAAGGGTCTAATGTGTTTGTGAGTGTACACAGGTCTATAAGTCTATGAGGAGTTTGTTAATTACGATGAATGTCGACCCCTAAAAATGAATGTCTTCAACTGAAGACTTTGGTTTTCTTGAAGACTTTGAAAGTGAAGAAATTGGTGTGACCATGAAGACTTGATATTCATGCGAGGATTATGAAGCGTGAAGACTTTTGTTTTCGTAGTTTCATTTTCTTCTTCTTGAGTCATAGGAAACACCGTACTGTTAAAGGGGGTCGAGGTAAAACTAAGGAAAAATTTCCAAGTGATGCTCAACTCAAAATCCTACACCTACCCAATCCTTTCGAGTGAAGCCATTGGAAATCTCATACAGTTTAGTCAAGTTCTTCAGTGACAGAGACGAAGTTCTTCTGTTCTCTGAGGAATTTGTTCTGACTGAGGAGTTAGAAATTCGCCAGTGCGGATTGCCTACAAGTGAGGATTATGATAGCCCTGAGGAATTTGATACTCAAATTTCCGACCGTTGCTGTGCTACGTGCCAGCTGTCCCAAAATATCTACCCACCTAACGGTCATATCATTGAAGGGCATTTATGTCTTATCATGTCGGGCTGCTCCCTAGGCTATAAATAGCCGCCCCCTACAACCACTAGCTGGTTGGCTGCTCCAAGAAATAGATTGACACTTGTCATTTAGAGCATCCCATCCTCCGAGGACTTTGAGCGAAAATCATCAAGTGTGGAAAAACCCAAAAACCCAAACACCTACAAACCCAAAGTGATTGAGCATCACTGAAGAGATTGTTCCTATGTGGAACCGACGCTTGTTACCTTTGAGGACTGTGCATCCTCCAGACGGTTAGGCGTCATGGTCTAGAGCATCCAAGAGGAAATTGTGGATTGCCGAGTGACCGAGTATGTGAAGGTTTGGAAGTCACCTGAAGACTTACCACGAGTGGTTGGGCGAGGTCTGTGTGACCTTAGCTCAAGGAGAATACGGTGAGGACTAGGTGTCCTGGACTGTGTGTTCAGGACTGAGTGTCCGGGACTGTGTGTCCTCAGGTTTAAATACCTAGCCGCTCCAACCAGACGTACAACTGTCACAGCAGTTGGAACTGGTCTACCAAATCAGTGTCTTCACCGAGCTACTGGTTCTATTTCCTCAACCCTTTCATTTCCTCGCATACTTGCTATGAATTTGATCATTACTGTTTGAAGACTTTGTCTGAAGACTTTCTCAATTTCCTCAGTTCAAATTCTTCAGTCAGTTTGTCTTCAGCCTGCTTATCCTGTGTTTACGCTACTCGTACTCTGTGCTTGTTTTCATCTCATCATGATGACTGTGCTACTGCTCTGTTATGCTTGCATCTGAGTACTCATTCCGCTGCTAAGTAGTTCGTCGCTTAGGAATTTCCTCACCTTGAAATTCCTCAGTGACGAATTTGTAAAAATCGCCTATTCACCCCCCCTCTAGTCGATATAACGCACTTTCACATGTCGGGCTAGAAGCGGCGGCGGGAGGACTTGGGCGGCGGATCTGGAGCTCGAGGCGTCCCTCCGTTCGAAGCTTGAGGCCGAGCAGGCGGCTCGGTCGCAAGTGGCCCACGACTGCGAGGCCTGGGCGGCGGGGCCCGAGTGGCTCCAGAAGGATGAGCGCGCGCGGTCGGCTGCGGCGTCCGTGGCGATGTCGGGGTCGGAGGCCCCCGGATCTGGCGGATCTGGTGTCGACCCCTGGGAGGCCGCGGTGGCCGGCGGTGGCTCTGGCCCTGGTTCCCGTC
Source organism: Thinopyrum elongatum (assembly GCA_011799875.1). Taxonomy (NCBI): domain Eukaryota; kingdom Viridiplantae; phylum Streptophyta; class Magnoliopsida; order Poales; family Poaceae; genus Thinopyrum; species Thinopyrum elongatum. The sequence goes on from CM022298.1 coordinate 662,285,958, forward strand.
CTCCTCCTCCTCCGCCGCGCGGTCCGCTCCCCCTTGGCCGTGGTGGTAGCCGTTCTTCTGCTCCCTCGTCGGGACTCGGCGGGCGTCCGATGGGGTGTGGGGGTGCCGGATCTGGTGCCTTTGGTCGTCGTCCTCCGGCCTCTGGCCCGGGCTCTTCTTCTTCTGCCCTGGGCGATGGGATCCTGCCCCCTCCCCCTCTCCGCCTGCTCGCCCGTCCCCTCCGCTTCCCCAACCACCCAACCCGAACCCGAACCTCACCTGCTTTGCGTGCCACCAGCCCAGCGATTTCCAATCTCGCTGCTTCAATCCACCATTCTGTCTCATCTGCAGAGAAGATGGCCACCTCACGGTGGACTGTCAGAACCGCCGTAAACCTGCATCCTTCAAGCTCTATGGTCAAGGCCTTCCTGGGTGTTCCTTTTATGCCCTCGACTGCGAGATCCCTCAGGTGGCAGTGGCCCCTACTCTGTCCAACGCTGCTATCATTTCCTTCAAAGACCATAAAATCTCTTCCCAGACCCTCCAGGACGAACTCAAGCTGTGGGATGACGGAGGCTGGGATTGGTAGATCCGGCAGCTCTCTAACTTTGAATTCGCTGCGGTTTTCCCCTCCAAAAGTAGCCTCAAGATGATCTCCTCTTTCACCAGTTTCACACTCCCTCTCAACCAGCTTGTTGTGTCAGTTAAAGCGGCTTCTAATGGCGCTAAGCCCATATCCCCCTCTCGGAAACCTGGGTCCTCGTGGATGATATTCCTCCTACCCTGCGCTCTGCTGAATTTGTTATGGCCTTTGGTGTCTTGATTGGCAAGCCAATTATGGTTGACCCGGAGTCCCTCTCTGTCCTTGGCCCCGTCCGTCTCAAGCTTTGGGCTGTGGACCCTCTCTGTATTCATGGCTCTGTCGATGTTTTCCCTTCGTCTGACGGCTTCATATTGCGGGTTCGCTTGGAAGGTGGTGCCAACCCCAATACTCCTCCTCCCCCCCTCCTCCTCCGGCTGAGAATCATGGGGGAGGTGGAGATGATGCTGCCAACCGGAGCGGGGACTCTCATCCACACTTCACGACCTCGGAATGGGACGGCATGGGCTCTGAATCCCGGGAACTTTTCAAAGACAGTGCCCCGAAGAGCAAGGACTTGGGGAAGGATGCTGTGGCGGAGAACTTGTCAGCCCAGGCTGCCCCGGCTACTCCCCTGGCCGGCACGCCAGTGTCTGGGGTCTGCTCCAACTTGCCGGTTCGTCCGGGCTCGCCGTTGTTGTCTGGCATCGAGGATCTCCCTGTCTCCCATCTGCGTGCTTCTGCTAGCTCTCTCCCCAGGCGCAAATCCTCTGTCCGGAAGTTCTCGGCCCGCAGCCGGACCTCCTCGGGCACCAAGCTTTCCACGGCGGGGCTCTGTCGCCGCCTGGATGCTGATATGGGCGACGCGGCGGGCCAGGCTTCTCCGGTGGCGCCGCGTTCTACTCCGATCCGCTCCCCTTCCTCAACGGCGTGCAAGAGTGGTCGAATTCGCGACAGTGGAGTGCGGGTGGCGGACAGGGCTGTTCGTCGCGCGGCGGCCCGTGACCTCCCGGCTTCAGGTATTCCCCCAACCCCTACCCCGTCAACTGCTATGAATTCCCCCCCCCCCCCCCCCCCCTCCCCTATCAGGCTTGTTCTTCCCTCCTACTCAGATGATCACTTGACAAAGGTTCTTATGGATGTTGATATTTCGCTTGATCATAATGTTGTCTCCCCCTCCTCTCTGCTCGCTTTGATTAGGGCCAATGAGATGGCCCAGGCTGCTATTGCCAAAGCAAAAGAACTTGCTGCGGCTCCTCCCGCTCCTTCGGTTGTGGCTGAAGTGGGCTCGGGAGTGGGGGACGCAGCCAGTGATGCTGCCCCCCGGGTCTCTGTGAAGAAGGGTGCCCCTAAACACGCTAAATCCTGCCTGGCTCCCTGCAGGTCGAGTCTACGTATTAAAAATTTATCCTTCAAATAAGAGCCCTCTTTTGGAACGTGAGAGGTTTCGGGGCTCAGGGGCGCCGGGACCAACTCAAAGATGTTGTTAGGGGCGATAATATTGATCTGGTCGGCTTGGTTGAGACTTTTAAGACCTCTTTCTCTCCCCATGAGCTTGCTGCAGTTGCGGGGGCTGATCGTTTTGATGGGAATTGTCTTCCCTCTTCGGGCCACTCGGGTGGCATTCTGATTGGCTCTAAGCGTGAAGTGTTTGATTTTGTAGCCTTTGATCATGGGATTTTTTGGGCCAGTACTGTTTTGTTTCACCGCCAACTAAATGTGCTTTGGGAAGTTATGGTTGTTTACGGCCCCGCCGATCATTCCTTCTCCCCCCTATTCCTGGACGAGATCTCTAATAAGGTGGAATCTTGCACCCTCCCCCTCCTCGTTGGTGGTGATTTTAACTTGCTTCGCTATCCGACTGATAAGAACACTAATCACTTTTCCTGGCCGCTAGCTGACGCTTTCAATGACTTCATTAGTACCTGCGCCCTTCGTGAGATTCCCAGGGTGGGCTCTAGGTTCACTTGGACCAACCATCAGGTCTCCCCTATTCGCTCTATTCTTGATCGTGTCTTTGTTTGCCCGAGTTGGGACTCCCTTTTTCCGTTAGCTTTTCTCAAGGCAAAGGCCATTGTAGGCTCGGACCACGCCCCGCTCATTCTTGGCGCTGGGCTTCAACGCGCCCACACCCCTCCTTAGTTCCAGTTCGACGCCTCTTGGCTTCTGATTGATGGCTTTGGTGACCTTCTCGCTTCTAAAATCTCGGATTCACTTACGACTGTTCGTCGCTCCTTTGGCCCTTTGTATGATTGGCACCACTGCTCCTATTCCCTGCGCAAGTTCCTGCGTGGCTGGTCCCATAACCATGCGGCGCAGGAGCGCAGGGAGAAGGCCCTCCTTTCAGCTCAAATTGACGCTTTAGACCTTCAGGCTGACTCCTCCGGGCTCTCTGATTCTGAATGGGTACCGCGTTTCTCCCTTGAAGAGTCGTTGGTGCAGTTACATCGCCTTGCTGAAATTTATTGGCGCCAAAGGGGCACGATCAATTGGATGCTTAAAGGAGACTCCCCCACTGCTTACTTCTTTGCCATTGCTAATGGGAGGCGGCGTAGATGCATGATAGACAGCTTGATGATTGATGGGGTTAAAATTTCAGGCCAAGGCATCATCATGAATCATGTAGTCGACTTCTTTTCCTCCCTCCTTTTCCGCCATACCTGATCAGGCGTTCAGAATTTCCTCTGCTTTTTGGAACCACGGTGATCGGGTGTCTCCGGATGAAAATTCTGCTCTTATGCTACCTTTTTCTGAAGAGGAGATTTTTATGTCTATCAAGAAAGCTAATGCTAACTCTGCTTCGGGCTCGGATGGCTTCTCTATCCCTTTCTTTAAAACCTTTTGGCCTCAGCTTAAGGCGCTTATTTGTGCGATTATTCAAGGGTTCTGTTTGGGGACGGTGGACATTTCTAGACTCAATTATGCTGTGATCTCTCTCATTCCTAAAATCAAGGGCGCGGAGCTCATTTCCCTGTTTAGGCCTATTGCTCTTATCAATAATTTTGCCAAGTTCCTGGTCAAATGTCTGGCCACTCGCCTTACTCCTGTGGCTCACCGCACCCTTTCCCCCACCCAATCTGCCTTTGTCAAAGGACACTTTATCCTGGATGGGGTCCTCTGCCTGCATGAGATCATTCATGATATCCACAAATCAGGCAGCAAGGTAGTTATTCTTAAGTTGGACTTTGAAAAGGCCTATGATTCTATGAGCTGGGGCTTCTTAAGGCAAGTTCTTCTGTCCAAGGGCTTTGATGGTGGCGTTGTCCATAGAATTATGCAGATGGTCTCGGGGGGCCACACTGCTATTTCTGTTAATGGGAAGGTTAGCAACTTCTTCAAGAATTCTAGAGGCCTCAGACAAGGTGACCCGGCCTCCCCCATCCTTTTTAACTTCGTGGCGGACACCCTCTCTAATATGTTGTCTAGAGCCGCGGGGGCTAGACACATTACTCCGGTAAGCTCCCATCTTATCCCTTAAGGGATTACTCACCTTCAGTACGCCGATGATACTATTATTATGGTGGAACTTAATGATCAATGCCTCTTCCACCTCAAGTTTCTTCTTCTCTGCTTCGAGGCACTCTCTGGTCTAAAAACTAACTTCTCCAAAAGTGAAGTTATCATTACTGGTGTTTCGGACACCGAGGCCTTGCGAGTTGCCCACTTGCTGAATTGCTCTCTTGGCTCTTTCCCTCTTAAGTATCTAGGTCTGCCTATCTCTTCTGACAAACTCTTGGCCAAAGACTTCGCGCCTATGGTGGCCAAAGTTGGCAATCGTGTCATGCCCTGGAGGGGCAGATATAATACGCAGGCCGGAAAAGTTGCCCTGATTAATGCTTGCCTCTCTTCCCTCCCTATGTTTGTGATGGGTTTCTATCTGCTTACTAATGGTACGCACGCTAGGTTTGATAAGCATAGAGGTTTTTTCTACTTGAACGCGGCGGATAACAAGCGCAAATATCGCATGGTAAAATGGGACCTTATTTGCAGACCAAAGAACCTAGGGGGGCTGGGTATTATTAACACCTTAGTCATGAACAAATGCTTGATCATCAAATGGTGGTGGAAGATCATGACCACCACATCGGATAAACCCCTCTGGTACAACATTCTCAAAGCTAAATATTTCCCTTCCTCTAGCCCCATGTTTGCTCGCGCCACGGGCGCTTCTCAGTTCTGGAAAGATCTTGTTAAGCTTAGGCCTATCTTTCAAGGCTTCGTCAAATTTGTTGTGCGCAATGGCAGATCCACTAGATTCTGGCTTGACTGGTGGTGCGGCTCGACCACGCTGGCGAACTCTTTTCCTGTTCTTTTCTCTTATTGCCCCGACCCTGAGATCTCGATCTCTGAGGTCTCTGCCAATAATTGGGACCTTCAGCTGCGGCGTGCTCTTTCTCCTGAAGAGTTGGTCGACTGGCAGTGCCTTGTTGCCTTCTTCCCTATGCTCTCGGAGGAGGAGGACTCGGTGGTCTGGCCCCATTCCTCTTCTGGCCGTTTTTCCGTGAAATCTTTATATGGCAAACTGATTTTTGGTTCCAACACTTCCAAATTCAAGTGGATTTGGAGAGCCCACATCCCTCCAAAGATCAAGATTTTCCTCTGGCAAGCTTCTCGAGGGCGGTTGCCGGCTGGTGATCAAATCCGCAAACGTAATGGCCCTGGCACTGATCGCTGCGCTCTCTGTGGGCAAAGAGAGGATACGAAGCATATTTTCTTCAATTGTGTTTTAGCTAAACTTTTCTGGTGCTGTATCAGATCGTGGTTGCAGGTTTCTTGGAGACCCTCTTCCTTCTTAGACCTTCGTCTCTTGGCCTCGAACCTGGTTGGGGCCCAGAGAAGAATGTTTTGGGTGGGATTGGCAGCGATGTGTTGGACTCTATGGACGACAAGGAACAAGTTTACCATTGAACATGTTTTTCCTGCTAAACCTGCTGATTGCTTATTTAAAACTTGCATATTCTTGCAGCAGTGGAGATTATTGACTAAGGAGGACCGGGATGCGTTCGATGTGATGATATCCAAGATTCGGGCTTCTGCTATTTCCCTTTCTCCAGTTCAAGCCGGCAGTTAGGAGTTGTTGGCCCTGATTTTGCTGTCTTTGGATTCTCCAGCCTGCGCGCTGTGTACTGGCCTGGGAGCCATGTACGTTATACTTTAGCCTGTGTGGTTTTGGTTGATACTCTGCTCTTGTTGTGCGATTGATCTCTGTGATTGGCTGTGACTCTGTCTGGTGGCTTTATTTATAAAGTCGGGCTCTGACCTTTTCTCTAAAAAAAAATTCCGCCGCCGGCTCACGCCACATCCGACTAAAGCTCCGATCTGGCCGTGGATTGATCCGGCCGTATGGCCACCGCGAGCGGCGAGGGACAGGGCCGCCGCGATTTCCCAAGCTCCGTCCTGCTCGACCTCTCTTGCCACGTCGGCCCCAGCCGCAACACCACCACCGCCACGTCCAAGACGAGCACCGGCCTGCCCATCGCGGTGACTTTCCACTCTGCCCGCCCGCCGGCCCTCTCCCACTTCTCCGTCGACTGCCGCGCATCTCCGGAACCCGAGGGTTTGGTCCTGACGCCCAAGGTCATCGGCGCGGATGCGGACCTCATCCTCCTCCGCGTCCCCATGGATCCCATGGCCAAGTATCTTTTCTCGTTAAGCGACTACTTCGTCTACAGGGGTACTCTCAACGCCCAAGGCTGGACCTCAGGGTGGACGACACGAGCGGTCTTTCGGACCGGCTCGTGGCCCGCTCGGTCCTGGCCAGCTCGGGCCTAGCCCGCTCAAAAAATCAGTCGGTCCGAGCTCAAGAATCAGGCCCGACAAAGCTTCGGTCCGGTCCGGGCTTTAACCGAGCCGACCAAGCGGACCGAGAAACGTAGTCACCGCCGCCGTTCCTCGTCGTCGCGGCCACCGGCAGCCCCCGGGTGAACCATCGTGTCCCCGAGCTTCCCCTCTTCTTCCTTCCTCTCCTCCCCATGCGCCATACCCTCTTGCTGCCACTCACCATCGCTGCCGTGCTTGCACCGCCGCCGATCTAGAGTTCTTGACCATGGCCATGGCTGTCGTTTGAGCACAGCACGCACACTGGCCACCAGCTAGCCCAGGTAGGCGAAGGCCTCGCCGGCGCCACCAGGATGAACTGGATGGCCTATTGCATGTGTGGGCGTTTCACCAGGTTCGCCATGATGTACTGCAGCTCCGAGGCCACTGTTTCAGTTCCTGCACGACGAACTCGGCGCACAAGCCCACGATTTCTCCGTCGGCGAGCCAACGCTGCCGCCTTCAATTGCTACCGTTGTGGTCTTCCAGGACCCAGAGGTCGATGAGCGTGTCCACATACGCCGGCGGCTCGCTGTCAGTTTGTAAAAATTCAGTTTCGTCAGTTTCGTCAAAATTCAGTTTCGTCAGTTTCATCAAAGTTCAGCTCTCAGTTAGTTTCTCACGCTCGCTCACGTTGTCCACTTTGTCACATCACTCGCGCACGTCGCCCACTTCACCGCTGCACCCGCACACATCAACGATGGTTAGCTAGTTTCGCTCGCAGGACCAGGTCATGGGATGGCATGATCACTACGGTTTGTGCGGGCGCAGTAGTTGCTCGATCTCAGCTCGGCGTCGTGGGATGGCACGACCAGTAAGCCAGCTTGAGACGTGGGCGTTTTGCTTGTTTTTCGCCAGCCGTTTGAGCTTGCTACTAATAACAGAAAAGCAGAGAAAAGCTGCAGTTTTCAGTGCGCAGCACAAAAACAACATTGGTCAGACTTGTTCTTCTCTCTCGCGAAATCCTCTCCCCCTCTCTCTCTCGTGCGATCGGCAGCTATCTGCAACTACATAAACAGCTGCTAAATAGGACCTAAACGCAGCAAAAAACAGACTGCCAGGCAACATGACTGGCCGGTCCATTCGGTCCTCTCGGGCTTGACCGAGCTGACCCCCAAACGGTCCGGTCCCAGAAAAGCAGCTCGTTGGACAGCTCGGTCCGGTCCGGACCGGACCGCCGGCGGCCGGTCCAAATGACGGCTCAGACTGGGACCGGACCGGCCCGGACCGTGTCCACCCCTCACCTGCTCCTGGAATCTTCTCCCGGTTACTTCCAAGGCCTGGAGATCGCCATGGTGAGCTGCGGCGGGGACAGCAAGTACGCTCTGGCCACCCTGCAACCCGTGGCTCAGTTTACCTTCAGGCTTCACGTGTACCGCTCTGGAGCCGATGGGAAGCCAGGGAGTTGGACCTCCAAGATTGACGTGGATGTGGAGGACCGGCTGAGGGACATGGTGTGCCCGATCCCTCCATCCTCGCAGAGGCAAGTCTATCATGCGACGACGAAGGTGATCACACTCGGTGGTGGTAAGGGTACGGTTGGCTGGGTCGATCTCTCGCGAGGCATCCTTCTCTGCGACGTGCTCGAAGAGAGACCCAAGCTCCGTGATGTTCCACTGCCCTTTTCCCCTGTGGGCAATTGGAGCGAGTTGCTTAATAGCTGCCCACACTATTCCCGTGACATCACCGTCAACCAGAGTAAAGACACTATCAAGTATGTCGAGATGGAACTCTCTGGGCCAACTCAAGGGGCCTCCACATCTGATTGTTACCATAAACGGCTGAGCAGCCAAGGATGCCCATCATACTACTGGAAGGCCACCACATGGAGCAGGCCTATCCCGGTCACATCAGAGAACCACTGGCAGTATGGGTGCTCTGTTCGTTCGCCGAACATTGACATCCCTGATTACATCCCAAAGGATTATAAGCTGCCGCATAAGGTTGCGACTGTCGAATCAAACAAGGAAGGGAAGGCCGGAGAGGGAATCTTGTCCCTGGGATGTCTTCGCATGGCTTACCCCACAATGAGCATCACTGATGATGATGATATTTTTTACTTGTTTGCCAAGGGAAGCACCAAGAGGTCTATGGCCATGGTATTCGCTGTTGACGTCAGGATGCGGACTCTGCAAGGAGTGTCGAGTCTAACCAAGAGGCACGACGGGTTTCTGCTCTACTTCCTTGCTAGTGGAATCTCCAAACATTTCAAGACTACAGGTACTTCCGCTATTTCAACCTGCTTGCTGTGATCATTGCTCTGGGTGCCATATTTATGCCATGTTATATATGTTTATTAGTTGAAAGGGAAATGTAGCACCATATTGGTGTGAAAACAACAGGTAAGGTTCTGTGGCCTGGTCATAATGTCCCTAGATTTGGGATTGTCTCTATGATGAAACTGGGGTTAGAACTTAGCAACTTCGTACACTTAATTTAGGAGGACAAGATTGATAATGATGATGCAATGGTATAGCTGTACCAAGGGTCACTATGGACTGTTCTGCGATTAGCTGACGACAAATCCGAGGCTTGTTGCTGTAGTTCAGAAAGAAAATTTACTCAAAGTCTGATGAGTTGAATTGTTACATGTGGTGCAGTGGATGCCCATCAAGAAAACAGCAGAATTGTTATAGTTAAAGGTAAACACAATAACACATCATTCAGTTTTGGCCAGTGGTTTATTTAGTCATTGGAAAAATGGGTGGAAATGTATTCATTAAAATGACATTGAACCTGTTACCAGAGAATTACAGGTATTAAAATGCTTTGGAGACCCTTCAAAAAAAAAATGCTTTGGAGAGACGAGCTCGTGCATGAAGTCATACTCCTAACACTAATGCATAAAATTCTTTATGTGAGCTGTGAATAAATGATATCAGGAAATGCATTGTCAATCATTCCCATATAGTTGTACCTCTAATTATGTTGCTAGCATATAACTCTTAACAAAGGATCAAATTGCCCTGAGAGTAGTGGCGGAACTACGAAAAGTTTGTGGGCGGGCCAAGCTGAAAGAACACACTTTTTTCTCTCACAAGACCCAACTTTTGCCTTCATTATTCACTGTTTGGTCGTGGGTTGGGCGGGCCACGACCTTGTTTTGTTTCAACGTTTTTGCCTGCGCTCACGTCAATTTCCTAAACAAGGAAGTGAAGTTTGTAATAAGATATTTCAGTATGTTACATCATTATATTTGCCGTTGTTGTACGGAATTGCTTAATGGAGCTCTTTATTTTAAAACTTCAAAATTCAAATTTTTAAGTTTAAAAAAAATCTGAAAAAATACGAATATACAGATGTATACTACTTGTCCTTTTTATGCGAGCTACACAAAAATCACTGTTGTATAGCTTCTTATGGCATCACTAGTAGATCCCCTATCCTAAATTGTATTGCATCCGTCCGAAAAAGTTTACTCCTTATCGTTTTTCATTATTTTTTAGGATTAGGAAAACCATTGTTCCACAACTAGCAGATTCCTAAGCCATAATTAGTGTGCCCGTACGTGATGTGGTCAAACAGAGCAGGCGCAAACACAACGCAGCAGCTGAACCGCTGAGCTTACTACCGATCCCCGAGACCCCCACTTGATCAATAGCAGCAGGCAGCAAATGGAGTTGGTGGCCGGCCAAGGAGCGGTTCGGCCTCGATGACGTGGACACCATGATGGTGTGGGCGTCGGACACGCAGGTGGCCGCCGTGTGCCTCTAAGAGCCCTATGAGTCCATGGAGCCCCTTCTCGCCTTCATCCGCCACACCGTGCTCCCGCACCCTTGGTTTCGGCCCATCTGCTGCGTCCGGGAATGACTGGCAAGAAGTGGTCGCGGCCATGCCACGGAGGATTCTCGTGGGATGGAGGACCACGACCATCGCGTGCGTTGGAACCCTCACGGTCGCCGCCGGTGGAACCCCCATGATGAAGGGCAGAGACGCGCACCATGGATCGGAGCGGGGGATTGCCGACGGAGGGGGTAAGAAAGCAGCAGAGGAGGAGAGGAATTGGCGGGGGAGGTGGAGAATAGGCGGAGCCGATTAGGGATCGGTACCCAAAATTGACATCCATCCCGTTGACATAGCGGTGGGGTGAGCCGATTAATGTGCACCCAAGTATTTTACCCAAATGATAAGTACCACACGTATAGCACGAAGCACTTCGATCCTGACGTTCTTTTACAACTAAAGTTACCATTCGAAAAGAAAAACAAACTAAAAAAACAAAGCACTGATTTACCGGTTGCAATTGAAATGGATTCCTCAGTAGCAGTAAAGATGATTCAAGCTCGCGGCGTTGATTGATCGATGTATTCTTCCTTGGTGAAGGAGATAAAGTATCTTTTGAGTCTTCGTAGAGCTAGTATTACTCATATTAGTCGGTCTCAGAATAAAGTTAGTAATTCTTTGGCGAACTTTGCTCGTTTAGAAGGTAGGACTATGACCTGCCTAGGGTGTGGGCCACCTGAAGCTATTGAGCTGAACAACATTGATTGTAATTTTCTGTGATGTGAGTAATACAAGTTTACCAAAAAAAAGAAAAAGAATTTGTCATGCTTGACAACTAAAGTTGCCGTCCTCGCGTCACTAAACTTATCATAAAAACGTTCGGAATTGCCATGTGTTTGTGTCATTGTATGGCATTTATCGTGGTCCATATTTTATTAGGGCCGGGATGATATGTGGTTTTTGTTCAGGAACAAAAACAGCCTAAAACCGCATACCAGCTGAACTTTTAGAGCATCTCCAATAGAAGATGTAGATGCAAAAATAACTAACTTTTGCATCGCCGAGGGCCAAAAACTCTTCTCCAATAGATGATGTAGCGTCTCACGAAGATGTAAATTATAACACGTCGCGGTGTAAATATACATCCCCATCTACAGGAGATGTAAAAACGCAACCGCCCACCAACTGCCCAACTCTCGTTCATTTCACTTCCGCGCGACCAGCCGTCGGCCGAATTCGTCCAAATTCGCCGCCGCCCTCCCACACCCCTCCGGCAACCTGCCGCCGGTGTCGACCGCCGCACGCCACGAATTGGGTGTTTTTCCGTCGCCGCTCGATTCCACCGCCGCAACTCGATTCCACCGTCACCGCCGCCCCGCCCGCATCACTGGCCGCACTCCTGCACCTCCACCGCCCCGCCCACATCACCAGCCGCATCACTGCACCGCTGTCGCCCCGCCGGCATCACCGGCCACATCCCCGCACCGCCGCCGCCGATTCCACCACTGTTACCACCCCGCGGCCCCGCACTCCTGTCGCCGCTCGATCCGGCCATAACCCCGCACCCTCGCCCGCCACCCCGCCCGCCGCCCCGCCAGCCATCGCCTGAGTACTAGTTGAAGTACAATTTTACATCTCCATTTGCATCTTCTATTGGAGTTGCTCTTTTACATCTTATTGGTGCAATGATAGGCCCCTTATGTTTTGGAGTTCATTGACATAAACAGTATGGGACCTATGTGTTTGCTAGTGCACATAGAGTAACATCACTGAGAAATCGAGAAGTTTGATGCAAACGACGAAGATAATCTCCCTGCGTTGCAGCGAAGATTATCACCGAAGATGATGTTAAACAAGAGTGACCCCTAAAAATTATTGAAGTGAAGCAGTTGGTTCGGTGTCTGTCCGAAGAAAAATGACTGCGTTCGAGGAGGATGAAGACGTAGCATTTGTTTCATTATTCTTCTTCTTTTATTGAGGCATAGGACCACCGTACTATTAAGAGGGGCGTAGCGTTCGAAACTTTGATTCTCTGATGCTAAACCAAAATCCTATGAAAGTTGTGAGAGAAATCTCTTTGTGTTCCGAGCAAATACTTGCCAGCAAGACACTGTGATCTTCTTCGTTGTGAGAGATTTGTCTCAGACCGAGGAGTTAGCATTACTTGTTCCTCAAGTAATGTTACCGTTGCTCCAAATCCGACCGTTGTGAACGTGTCGGTTGGCCATTGGCTAGACCGCGTGTCCAAAATGATCATTTCCCATCTGGGAAGGCTGCGGCTATAAATAGCCACCCCGCGCCGGCTTTGTCCGGCGGCTTCTCCGTTTGATTCTGAGAAGATTGTTGAGCAACCCACTCTCTGAGTGATTTGAGTTTAAAATCCACCGGGAGAAAAACCCCTAGAGCCGAAGAATTAGATAGTGGTTCAGCATCACTGGAATCTAAGTCTAGTACGCTCCACCTATTACTCTTGAGAGCTGCAAACTCTCTAAACGGTTAGGTGTCAATTTCTTCAGAGACCAAGAGTGATTGTGGTTCTCAAAGAAGAAGTCTGTGATTTGTTTTGATGTTTCCATTCGATATGTTTTCTATCATGTGATTTGTTTTGATGCATGTTTAGTTTCCATTCGGTACTTAGTTTTAGCTCATTGTAGTTTGGTTTTCTTTCATTTCTGCTGCTGGGTTCTGAGAGTTTTGAGTTTCCGAAGAAAAGTTAAAACTCCCATTCACACCCCCCCCCCTTTCGTAGACATACTTCGTTCCTAAACATCTCTGTTTTGCATCATCTGTTGAAGTTGGCCCTTTTTTCGAGATGTAAATTTTTACATATCCTGTTTTACATCTCCAAATTTGCATCTTCTATTTGAGATGCTCTTACGGGTCGGGTGGTAGGGGGGAGGGGGAGGGATTATTCAGAATCTCCTAGAAATGTGTTTATGTGCTTTTGCCTTCGAGCGTAGTAGGCATTTTCTGGATTTTGGGTTTTTTGACGAGGCAAAAGACTTACCATTTTCATTGATTAAGAGTTAGTTAGAATTGCCCGTTAATTGATGGGAAACTGGCTAAAACCAATACAATCCAACCCATAGCATGGGCACCGTCGGCCAACTTGGCCACCGACATGGAACACGGAGTTGCAAAGAAGAAAGACATCCGCCGAGGAGTCGTAATTGGCATCGTTGTCACCGGATGCCTCCGAACGGGTGACTCCGACTTCATAGAGCTCCAACATCGAAGCCAACCCACAAACAGCTGCATAGAAGTCATGACGGCACTTTCCAACAGAAGGCCATAGGCACAAGCAACCGACAGCTCCAACTTTGACGACGAGCTTCGCAAGAAATATGCAGGACTTGCACCGACTATGCCCTCTACAAACGACCACCGAGTGTCTATCATCGTCATCACCTGGACACGCTCAACAATGGCTCCACTTCAAAGCAACCAAGCAATCCACGAAAGAGCACCTCAGACATGTCGGGAGGAACCGACTACCGAAGGCTGCGTATGTTTCAATTGGTGAATAAGAAACTTAATGACGACGCCTGTTGTTTGAGGATGAAAATGGTATTTCTCTCCGTAGAACAATTGCTTCAGTTCTTTCAAAATAGAACCACACAGCAAAAGGCTTTCGAACACGAGGGGTCAACATACTCTAAATCAGTTCATAAAATCTAAAATATAAATCCATGCCATATACATTCAGCGTCTACTACCATGAAATTGCAGCTAGAAGCCAGAAAGTATTACACTTCAATGACTGAGAACTTGAACGAGGAATAATGGAGAAAAGTGGAGAACTAACCTCCAGTTGGAAGGGCATGAAGATGCGAGCTCCTTCTCTGCGGTATCTTCCTTAATATCCATTCGATTGAACATGTATGTTCCAAAGCTGGAAAGAAAAGAAATTTACAAATATGCGCATTGGCACACATATGCATTCCACTGAACATATGCAACACATATCTGCAAAAAATAGAAATTTAGTACATATTCACAAAGAATAAGTAACATCACATGGTCACCTTCCGGTCTCAATATCCAGAGTCTCATGTTGGATACTGTCGGTGTACTAGAATAGGGGTACCCTAGTACCCCGTACTTGTGCACGGGCAGTAGCAGCATCCCGCGGCCAGGCTTACGGGAGGACAGCCAGAGAGAAGCTCAAGATTATTAAGCCATTTAAGAACAAAGTATACAAAGCAAGAGTCAAGGCCCCGGCAAGAGGGGCTTGCCGGGAGGGACAGTTGAGGCCCAGCCTAAGGTTTGCTGTAGCAGAGTACTTGCCGCGGCAAGGTATTTGCCCCAGCAAGTCATTGGCTGCGGCAAGGTATTGGCTGCGGCAAGATAACAGCTGCGGCAAGGTACTTGCCCCGGCAAGTTACCTTGCGCGGCAAGCTATTGGTTGCGGCAAGCTATCAAGTGCGGCAAGAGTTACTGTACCACTGTGCTACTGTGCTGCTGCTCCAGTGCCTCTGCCAGCGTGGCGCTCTGGGTCCTTCCAAGCGTGCGTGGCAGGGCACTGTGTAGACGGCGGTGCTCTGTAGCTAGCGGTGCAGGAGCAGGTGGGATAGGCTTTTCCCACGTCCAAGACGTCCAGATACATGTATCTGGACAGTTAAGGCATGGGCATTTAATGCCCTTGTCCCCTGCCGTCAGTGGTAGGTAGGACATGTCATCCTAGTAATAATGGCCTTACTGTAGTAACTTTCCACCTCTACCTTTACTGTTTGCCACCTGTTGATGACCCCTTTGTGCGTATAAAAGGAGGCCCATAGGCAACGTGGAGAGGAGGTTAGGAACTCGGAGATTGAGAACTCCAGTGTTGTACGCAGCTGCTCTGTACTGTAGCGCTCTTGGAGCTAGAACAATCATCCAGATAATACACCAAAAAGTAGGAGTAGGGTTTTACGCATCCGTGCGGCCCGAACCTGGGTAAATCTCTCGCGTGTGCTATCGTGTTCTTCGCTAGATCTGCTCTTCGTGCGCCCGTCTCTCCCTGCCGAACGTAAAGGGGTCCTTCCCTGGGTCCCATAGGTGGCAAGTACCTTGCCGCAGCTGTTGGTTGCGGCAAGCTATCAAGTGCGGCAAGGTCTTGCCGCGGCAAGCGTTACTGTACCACTGTGCTACTGTGCTGCTGCTCCAGTGCCTCTGCCAGCGTGGCGTTCTGGGTCCTTCCAAGCGTGCGTGGCAGGGCACTGTGTAGACGGCGGTGCTCTGTAGCTAGCGGTCCAGGAGCAGGTGGGATAGGCTTTTCCTACGTCCAAGACGTCCAGATACATGTATCTGGACAGTTAAGGCATGGGCATTTAATGCCCTTGTCCCCTGCCGTCAGTGGTAGGTAGGACATGTCATCCTAGTAATAATGGCCTTACTGTAGCAACTTTCCACCTCTACCTTTACTGTTTGCCACCTGTTGGTGACCCTTTTGTGCGTATAAAAGGAGGCCCATAGGCAACGTGGAGAGGAGGTTAGGAACTCGGAGATTGAGAACTCCAGTGTTGTACGCAGTTGCTCTGTACTGTAGCGCTCCTGGAGCTAGAACAATCATCCAGATAATACACCAAAAAGCAGGAGTAGGGTTTTACGCATCCGTGCGGCCCGAACCTGGGTAAATCTCTCGTGTGTGCTGTCGTGTTCTTCTCTAGATCTGCTCTTCGTGCGACCGTCTCTCCCTGCCGAATGTAAAGGGGTCCTTCCCTGGGTCCCATAGGTGATCGTGGATTCGTCCCCGACATCTTTGGAGCGCCAGGTAGGGGTACTTGCTCACTTCGCTCTCGTCGGTGGCTGGACGAACGCGGGTGGCCGGATGCGCCTTGGTCCTCACGGCCCACATGCCTTGGAACTTGGCCTTCAGATCCGCCCCCGTGAGCGTCGGAGCGAAGAGCGCGTACTTCTGCCTCTTCAACTGCGCCTGGGTCTCCGTCCTTGAGGACTTCCCCGTCTTCCCCTTTTCTCCTTTGGGAGGCATGGCGAAGGCGGAGCTGAGGTCCGAGGGAGATCCGGACGCGCGCGGTGGCGGAGGATTGGGAAACCGCTTTGTTTTGGAGCGGAGGAAGAAGAAGGCGGAGATTTGGAGATCGAGAATGGTGAGAGGAGTGTGTGAGTGCTTCTGCAGGTCCCTCCTTTTATGGGGAAAGATGCGGAACCATCCGCCTCTTCGTCATTCGAGATAACTGCGCACGCTTCCCACGCTCCGCATTCAACGCGCGACGCATGGGAGAGCGTGCAATTAAACAGCGTAGAGACGTTTCGGCTTATCCCAGCCACGCGTGCCCGTGCACTGTTTGGGCCTGGCCCAACAACGCCCGGCACCGTGTGTGGCCCAGGCCCGGGGGCTCCTGTCGGTGTACTAGAATAGGGGTACCCTAGTACCCCGTACTTGTGCACGGGCAGTAGCAGCATCCCGCGGCCAGGCTTACGGGAGGACAGCCAGAGAGAAGCTCAAGATTATTAAGCCATTCAAGAACAAAGTATACAAAGCAAGATTCAAGGCCCCGGCAAGAGGGGCTTGCCGGGAGGGACAGTTCAGGCCCAGCCTGAGGTTTGCTGTAGCAGAGTACTTGTCGCGGCAAGGTATTTGCTCCGGCAAGTCATTGGCTGCGGCAAGGTATTGGCTGCGGCAAGGTACTTGCCCCGGCAAGTTACCTTGCGCGGCAAGCTATTGGTTGCGGCAAGCTATCAAGTGCGACAAGGTCTTGCCGCGGAAGCGTTACTGTACCACTGTGCTACTGTGCTGCTGCTCCAGTGCCTCTGCCAGCGTGGCGCTCTGGGTCCTTCCAAGCGTGCGTGGCAGGGCACTGTGTAGACGGCGGTGCTTTGTAGCTAGCGGTGCAGGAGCAGGTGGGATAGGCTTTTCCCACGTCCAAGACGTCCAGATACATGTATCTGGACAGTTAAGGCATGGGCATTTAATGCCCTTGTCCCCTGCCGTCAGTGGTAGGTAGGACATGTCATCCTAGTAATAATGGCCTTACTGTAGCAACTTTCCACCTCTACCTTTACTGTTTGCCACCTGTTGGTGACCCCTTTGTGCGTATAAAAGGAGGCCCATAGGCAACGTGGAGAGGAGGTTAGCAACTCGGAGATTGAGAACTCCAGTGTTGTACGCAGCTGCTCTGTACTGTAGCGCTCCTGGAGCTAGAACAATCATCCAGATAATACACCAAAAAGCAGGAGTAGGGTTTTACGCATCCGTGCGGCCCGAACCTAGGTAAATCTCTCGCGTGTGCTGTCGTGTTCTTCGCTAGATCTGCTCTTCGTGCGACCGTCTCTCCCTGCCGAACGTAAAGGGGTCCTTCCCTGGGTCCCATAGGGGATCGTGGATTCGTCCCCGACAGATACATTTTATTAATTATGTTAAATTTCACAACTAAACAGAACAAATTAATTTACAGAGATGTGATGGCTCTAAATAGGTAAAATGGCTCACAAATCTAATGAAACAAAAACTACGAGATTGTCTTGAAGGACCATTATGTATAGTTCTCATGTGACACATCCTGGACCTCACAAATACCTTGTGTTAAAGTTAGAAGGTGAATGATCTAAATAGGATCCTAGGGGAAAGGAAGAATAAGTAGATCCACGATGCAGTGGTGTGAATGTGTGTTGTATACATAAAAACTCTAATTGTAAAGCCTCATGAATCCTGATTCACTCAAGGTGCACAAGTTGTAGGGCTAACGAACGGCTCGTCTAAAAGGTACATTTCCCTATTTTTGTCCTCTTACATTGTTTTTATGCAAGTGACTTACAGAAGAATTTAAGAACAAACAAATTTTATGTAAGTGCTTTACAGAAGAATTTAAGAACACACAAGTTAATTTCATTCTTGTAGAGGTGCGGACTGCAATAAAAGCTAAAGACCAGGGAACACTAAAACAACCTTCTTACATCTGCCATATATCAAATAGGCGTCGGTACCGTTAGTAAAGTTCCCTCAGACCTATTCCAATGGACAGGTGCTGAGATGAGGTTCTAAGTGCATTAAATAGTTTAGCAACTATAGTCCCCAATGCATAGGTGCTTAATTTGTTATAGCTAAGCTCCCTTCATTTAAGGACTTAGCTACTAAACTCTTTCATGCATTGATGAGCTTGCTTCATTTAAATGTTCTGCCTAGGTTCACGTGCTTGGCATTGGTTCTTCATGAGGTCACCAAACACATCTCTCTCCTCTTAACTGTCTTGCCACATTAGGTTTTTTTTCCTACATGGCAGGCTTAGCACCTTTACAAGGTGGAGCATTGGGAAGGGCCTCAAGGGCAGGGCAGTCCAGCCGCACAGGATCTTGCGTGCACCTCGCTTCCCCCGACGCGGACGAAGCTAGTAGCAGGGGGGCCTCCCTAGCCGCAGGCCTCTGATCGCCCCCAGATTCCTTGTCCTCTTACGTGGCCCTATCGCTGGCCGCCACCAAAGGCTCCACCAGCGGCTCAGCCATGACACCATCCTGCCTTATCCTGTCAGTATCAGCACTGGGCGTCCGGATAGCCACCTGCGTCAGCTTGTCAGGCCTCTCCCTCGTTGGGCTATGCTGGATCGCTAGTCCCATCTTGCAAGCTGTCTCCACCACAATGGGCAGCTCATTCTGCTCTATGATCGGCCCGTTTGAACGCCTAGATCCCCCCATGGTCCGGTCGTCCTGGGCCACCACTGTTAGGGACGGAGCCAGTATCTATGAAAGGGGGGCCAAACACAAACGACCAAACTTTAGGGGGGGGGGGGGCAAACACTAATTTGAAGGGTGTCTTTGCAATTTTTCCATGAAATTTAAAGGGTATATTGGCAAAAATTTCAACCATTGTGGGGGATCCGTCCCTGACCACTGTGACAGGCGTGACCGTTAGCGGACCAGACCCCATGTGAGGAAGCCTCCACTCAGACGGCCCCACCCTACCTTCCAACACCGCCCAGTAGGATCTGCCCTATGTAGCCCCACCGTCGCCACTCGCCGAGAAATGCGACCGCCGGCCAGCTCAACAGTCATCACAAACTCCGCGCGCCCATGGCTGCATGACCCAATCACTGCCCTAGAACGAGCCGTTCGAGCTGTCCGGCAGACCGCTCTGGCCACTCCCGCGGTCCGAGCCAGACGCACGTCTCCATAGCTCCAGTGGCGAGAAGTCCCTCATCCGCCCGATGTGAATGAACGCTGGGTACTCCAAGAGCTGGCGAAATGACGCACGACGCGCTGCTGGGTCCGACTCCACCTCCGGCGGCTCCGGCACCCAAAGCCTCCGAAACACCGGCACATCGTCAAGGTCTACGCACCAGGCCCTCAGCTTGAACAGCGACAGATCCTCCCTGCTAGCCGTCTCCGGTGCCAACCTGTCGATCAAACATGCACTGCCTAGAAGCTCTGACGCCATGTCCCGAGCCCAAGCATGGGACGGCACTCCCTCGATCATGATATCCACCTGGAGCCGCATCAATCTGGATGTCGCCTGGGCCTGCCTGAGCCATGGCTTGTGATGAACATCTTGACACCTGGATGCTCAATCGAAGGGAGAGCCAAAGCCCTGTTCCTGAACTCATGCGACGCCGCGAAAACCACCAGGAAGTCCTTCGGGTGAAATTTGTGGACTGAAAAATGGAACCTTGGAACTCCCAGCTGCACCGAGATCACCGCCGCCGCCTCCTCACAAGACACCGGCGGTCGAGCCCCGCCCACGTACATCACCACTGCCAGCTGCAGCCTGCGCTCGAGATCATCCATGCCCTCCGACCTCTGCAGCACACAGATCTCGGACGGCACAACCGGCGGCACCGCGCCCGGCGTCACGGGGGGAAGGTTGGGCGCAACTGGTGAGAGCGACGCCACCGGCGCGCTCTGCCTAGGCTCTGACAACCTCCACCTCGTGGCCGGCCCCTGCCTAAGTGCCTCCACCCTCCGAGCGACCTTCACAATCACCGCGCGGCGGAGCTCCTCTGTCGAGATGGGGTTGCGGGGTTCCTGCCTTCCTGGCACTGGGAGGAGATGTGGCCAGCGAGACCGCATCAGATGCACAAGGGCTCATTGGTGCAGTCCTGACGCCGATGACCATCTTGGAAACACTTGAAACATAGGCCGTATAGGTCCGGCGGAATCTACCTCTTCTCCGACGAGGACGAAGATGCCGCACGGCCCGGGCCACCGCCACCCTCCTGCTGGCGCCTGAGTGCACGACGCCGCCGCCACATGGCTTTGCAAGAGGGGCCCGGCCGGCGCCAGCCCTGAGCCTGCGTTGGGGCGTCCCTGACCACCGAAGACGAGCGCGCCGAACACGAGGAGTCTGAGAGCCCCAGACCCGACACGACTGGGCGCTCACGGTGATACGCCGATCGACGAAACCAAGGGGGGATGCGGGAACCAGAGGCCATGAGGCCAGGAAGGGAGTGGCCGCCGACGGTGGAGGGTGGACGCCGGTGCCGGAGTGGCAGGGAGAGAGTGTGGGAGTCCCCGCCGTATCAGCGTTCAGTCATAGGACGAGGTGAGACGATAAAAGAATGAATCGTCGTGAGAGAAATCTGGAGCGGAAGCTGCGCCAGGAATGAGTGCGTCTATGGATGGCGCCGCCCAGTCCTCGGGCTCAGACGACGACCGCCCGTTGTAGCTATAGCCTGGATTAGTGTTGCTTGGCTTCGACGTACGAGATCTGCGGCCACAAGGGCGGTGGACTCGTCTCCGTCTTCATGTTGGGGCAGGGAAGGCAGTCTGCAGCGGCGGCCGGAAGAGGCGAGGATGAGAGGCTGAGAAGCTGAGGTGACCACGCCCTTTCCCCAGTGCGCGCGCCAGTACATGGCCGAGCTCCGCGCGGCATGCGTTATCCGTAAGGACATGGAGATCGCGCTGATGAGGCGGTTGACGACGGCGAGGCAGATGGCCCGAAACCAGGGGTGCGGGAGCACGGTGTCGCTGATGATGGTGAGCAGGGGATCCGTGGACTCCGACGCCCACACCATCATGTTGTCCACGTCGTCGAGGCCGAACCGCTCCTTGGTCGGCCACCTGCTCCATTTGCTGTTTGCTGCTACTGATCAAGTGGGGGTCCTGGGGATCGGTAGTAAGCTCAGCGGTTCAGCTGCTGCGTTGTTTTTGCGCCTGCTCTGTTTGACCACATCACGGAGGGGCACATCAATTGTGGCTTAGGGATATGCTAGCTGTGGAACAATGATTTTCCTAAAAAATGAGTGAAATAGGATAGGGAGTAAAATTGTTCACCCTCCGTCCTAAAAACTTTGTCTTAGATTTGTCTAGATACGGATGTATCTACACACGTACATTCATATCTAGACAAATATAACAAAGAAAATTGCGACAGAAGTAATGCAATCTAGGATAGGGGATCTAGTGATGCCATAAGAGCATCTTTAGCAGATCCCGTAAACCACTACACCATAAATTTCATTTACGGGATACTGTAAACCGAATTTGTGCTACCGCGGAAGGCATGAAAATCAAATCTGGTAAACACATACCGCATAATTTAAACCTACTAGTTTGCGCCACGTACATAGCCGGAATTGAACATAGTTCATATGACAAACTTAAAACATACTAGCTTAAAAACATAAATCTACTCATCATCAGCACTGTCCTTCTTGACGCCGAGATGGTACTCCATCAACGAGTTGGAGAGGACAAATGCTAGGTCGTACTCCTCCCTCGCGGCCTCCAGCCGCGCCACGACACCTTATCGGGCGGCGGCCGCCTCCCTCGCCTCGACGAACGCGCGCTCTGCCGCCCGGAGACGCTTGGTCGTCGACCAAAAGTTCTCGTGGAGGCGGTCGAAGTTGCACCACGCCCGCCGGCCACCGCTGCGGGAGAGCGTGCCGCGCTACCGCGCCTGCACTTTGCGCCACTCTTCCATCGGTGGGCGGAGGGAGGAACTCCCGGCCTAGTCGCCATGACAGCGCTTGTGCGGCGGCGAACCGCCGCAGCCCTCTCGGCCACACCTCCCGCGACAAAGTGCGGCCGGAGGCAGAGGGATTTCTCGTCAGAGGGTGCGATTTGCGGCGGAGGGGGAAAACGGAAATACCTTATACGAACTCCAAATTGCGGCCGATCTAGTATATATATCGGAAATGCGGGTGGTTTACGGGCTACCCATAAAAGTTTTAACAGGACGGCGGGCCATTTCTACGGTATCTGAACAGGCCTTTTTTTCATGCATCCTGTATATCCGCCGAAATTTAACAGGGTGGTGAGCTTTTAAGGGATCCGCTAGAGATGCTCTAAGAAGCTATACAACAACGAGAGTGGATATTTTTGCTCTTGGACTGCATGGAGCCCTTTACTTTCAAACATTAAAAAAAACTAACAGATGTGGAGGCTCCTTGAGTTGGCGCAGAGAGTTCCATCTCGATATACTTGATAGTGTCTTTGCTTTGGTTGACGGTGATGTCACGGGAATAGTGCGGGCAACGATCAAGCAACTCGCTCCAATTGGCCTTAGGGGAAAAGGGCAGCGGGATGTCACGGAGCTTGGGTCTCTCTTCGAGCACGTCGCAGAGAAGGATGCTTCGCCAGAGATCGACCCACCCAACCGTACCTTTAGCACCACTGGAGCTTGGGTCTATCTTTCTCTGTGTTCGATGGATGCCATTTGTTCTAAAAATATGCTTTGAGTAGTAGCAATCATAGAAGATTTTATGATGATTGAGTATGTGGAACTCTTACTTAGACTTTGTTGAGAATAAGTTGAATTGCAATTGTTTGGTGACTAAGAACATAGGTTGTTAAGTTTCAAGAGAAGGCATTGTTTGAACCATAACATTTGAATTGATTGGTACTTTATCATGATGAGTTTTATGAGAAAGAGTTGATGTTATGATGCTAGGAAAAGTGATTGAAATTATCATTGATCAAACTTATGCAGTATGCTAGCATTCACACTTCATAAATTATTTCTTTTATCATTTACCTACTCAAGGACGAGTAGGAATTAAGTTTGGGGGTGCTGATACGTCTCCAACGTGTCTCTAATTTATGAAGTATTCATGCCATGTTTACAACAATTCTATATGGTTTTGGTATGATTTGAATGGAACCAACCCAGACTGACGCTGTTTTCAGCAGAACTACTGTGGTGTTGTTTTTTGTGCAGAAATCAAAGTTCTCCAAATGCAGCGAAACTTTTTGACGATTTTTTTGGAACAAAAGAGACACTAGAAACTTCGTGGGAGGACCAGAAAAGGAAGGAGGTGGCCACTAGGCACCAGGGCACGCCACCCCCCTCTTTCGCGCCCTGGTGGGTAGTGGGCCCCTCGTGGCCCATGTTAGCGTGAGACCGACGCCAAAAAATCCTATAAATACAGAAATAATCCTAAATCGGAAGTTCCACCGCCGCAAGCCTCTGTAGCCACGAAAAACCAATCTGGACCCTGTTCCGGTACCCTACCGGAGGGGGAAATCATCACCAGAGGCCATCTTCATCATCCCGGCGGCCATCATGATGAGGAGGGAGTAGTCCACCCTCGGGGTGTGGGTTTGTACAAGTAGCTATGTGTTTAATCTCTCTTTCTCTCTCTCTCTCTCTCTCTCTCTCTCGTGTTCTTGAGTTGGCACGATCTTGATGTATCACGAACTTTGCTAATATAGTTGTATCATATGGTGTTTTCCCCTCTCTATCTTGTTGTGATGAATTGAATTTTCCCTTTGAGATTTCGTTATTATCGGATTGAATACTTTTATGGATTTGAGAACACTTGTTGTATGTCTTGCTATGAATACCCGTGGTGACAATGCGGTATCATATTGATTCACTTGATGTGTGTTTTGGCACTCAACTCACGGATTGCCGAGGTGACATTGGGGTAATCTATGCATAGGGGTTGATGCACGTTTTCGTCTTTGTTTCTCCGATAGAAATCTTGGGGCACCCTTTGAGGTTCTTTGTGTTGGATTGAGTATTAAGAATCTGAATTTATTTTATTGTTATTTTAGTACGAACTCTAGGGCGGTTTGTGACACTTATAGGAATAGCTCAATGGATTGATCGAAAAGAATAGCTTTGAGGTGGTTTCGTACCCTATAAATAATTTAGTCTTATGTTCTCCGCTAGATAAGAACTTTGGAGTGATTCTTTATCGCACGTTAAGGGATTGCCATATGAGCTAACTAACATTGTTGAGAGATTGCACTAGTGAAAGTATGAACCATAGGCCTTGTTTTCAAGCATTGCAATACCGTTTGTGCTCACTTTTGTTACTTGCTACCTTCCTGTTTTTTATTGTTCCTATTACAAAAATCAATATCTACTATCATTACTACACTTGTATCATCATCTCTTCACTGAACTAGTGCACCTATACAATTTATCATTGTATTTGGTGTGTTGGGGACACAAGAGACTCTTTGTTATTTGGTTGCAGGGTTGTTTGAGAGAGACCATCTTTATCCTATGCCTCCCACGGATTGATAAACCTTAGGTCATCCACTTGAGGGAAATTTGCTACTGTCTTACAAAACTCTGCGCTTGGAGGCCCAACACGAGTCCACAAGAATAAAGTTGCGTAGCAGACATCAGTCACCATCAGGCGGAGCAAGTTCCCCGGCACCGTCGACTGCTGACATGGAGAGGCCCGCCTTCTCTCC
Source organism: Thinopyrum elongatum (assembly GCA_011799875.1). Classification (NCBI taxonomy): domain Eukaryota; kingdom Viridiplantae; phylum Streptophyta; class Magnoliopsida; order Poales; family Poaceae; genus Thinopyrum; species Thinopyrum elongatum. Next base: position 662,310,634 of record CM022298.1, read on the forward strand.
ATCGAACAAGTCATTCGGCGCTGGTTCCCCGACGCATCCGCGAGCAATGAGTTTCTGGTCCTTTGATTTGCCTCTGTTTTTTTTTTGCTTCGGTTCGTGTCTGTTCACTGCTTTTCTTCCATATCCACACGCACCCCCACGCGGATGGATGATTCTTTCTACTCATCGGAATCGAGTTTTATTGTCGATGCTAGCATCTTCATCGCTGGCTCGACTGGTCACCTCGGCTGGACCGAGGACTACACTCCTCGTCCGATCGTCATGATCAAACGAGGGCCTGCATCAACATCAACTCCGATCTCTATCAAGATAATAGAGGAATCATCCATGGAGTTCGGGGGCTCAACGTCAAACATTGCCCTCGGGTGCTCGGGGGCTCAAGATCAACATTGCCCTCGGGCGGATTTTTTTTCTGTACAGTGGATTTGTATTCGCCGTCGCTACTTCCTCGAGCGTTGCTTTGACGATTGCTTCGGTGGAATTGTGTGGAATTGAACCTAGATGAACCATGTAAAATTTCATCGCGTTCTGATGGAGGAATCTCCGGTGATCTCCGATGTACCGGAGCCCTGTCGAATCTGGACGGGAATCTGGACGAGTTTAGGGCAAGGAGCCTAGTGTTCAGATCAGACATTCTTGGGAAGATCCAACCATTGATCGAGTGCAGAATTCCTATGTCAATCCGCCCTCAAAATTTCAGCTCGATCCGACCATTCAAACTCCGGGAAACCTCCAATGAGTGCATCAATTTTCGGATCTGTTTTCTGCGTGAATACGAATCTGACCCAAGTTCATCTTTCTTCATGAACGGGATATTTGACATTCTTTTTGGACGAATTTATTTCTAGGGTATTGTTCTCAAACACATGCCCACAAATTTTGAGTCTTTTCTGAGGTGATCTTCACCGCCGCGACGATGTAAAACCGGCTCGACAACATTGCTCCATGGCTACCGACCTGCGCCAACATTGACTGCGCCGTCGCTCCATCGAGCCGACGACAGTCACCTATGATCATCACCTCGGCGAGCCGACCAAGAGTTCGGCATCGTGAAGGACAAATAATCATCAAGACAAGATCGTCGCCCCACGGATTGCACGGGTGGGACGCGTCAGCATCGCCGCGTGGTCACTTCTTAAGCCGGCATTAACCGTGTCACAAGTTCTGACCCGCGTCGGCATTGCCGTGCCATTGCTTCTTCAAGCCGATGTCCACCATATCGACCTGCTTCGACACCTTGGCTGGCATGGGGCTGCAATGTCACCTTACTGACCTGCTCCGTTGATACGTCTCCGTCGTATCTACTTTTCCAAACTCTTTTACCCTTGTTTTGGACTCTAATTTGCATGATTTGAATGGAGCTAACCCGGACTGACGCTGTTTTCAGCAGAATTGCCATGGTGTTATTTTTTGTGCAAAAATAAAAGTTCTTGGAATGACCTGAAACTTGACGGAGAATATTTTTGGAATAAATAAAAAATATTGGCAAAAGAATCAACCAGAGGGGACCCACCATCTGTCCACAAGGGTGGGAGGCGCGCCCCCTGGCTTGTGGGTCCCATGAAGCTCCACCGACCTTAACTCCAACTCCATATATTCACGTTCTGGGAGAAAAAAATGAGAGAGAAGGATTCATTGCGTTTTACGATACGGAGCCGCTGCCACCTCCTGTTCTTCCTCGGGAGGGCAAATCTAGAGTCCGTTTTGGGCTCCGGAGAGGGGAAATCATCGCCATCGTCATCATCAACCATCCTCCATCACCAATTTCATGATGCTCACCGCCGTGCGTGAGTAATCCCATCGTAGGCTTGCTGGACGGTGATGGGTTGGATGAGATTTACCATGTAATCGAGTTAGTTTTTGTTAGGGTTTGATCCCTAGTATCCACTATGTTCTAAGATTGATGTTGCTATGACTTTTCTATGCTTAATGCTTGTCACTAGGGCCCGAGTGCCATGATTTCAGATCTGAACCTATTATGTTTCCATGAATATATTTGTGTTCTTGACCCTATCTTGCAAGTTATAGTCACCTACTACGTGTTATGATCCGGCAACCCCGGATTGACAATAGTCGGGACACTTCCCGGTGATGACCGTAGTTTGAGGAGTTCATGTATTCACTAAGTGCTAATGCTTTGGTCCGGTTCGCTATTAAAAGGAGGTCTTAATATCCCTTAGTTTCCAATAGGACCCCGCTGCCACGGGAGGGTAGGACAAAAGATGTCATGCAAGTTCTTTTCCATAAGCACGTATGACTATATTCGGAATACATGCCTACATTATATTGATGAATTGGAGTTAGTTCTGTGTCACCCTAGGTTACAACTGTTGCATGATGAATGCCATCCGACATAATTATCCATCATTGATCCATTGCCTATGAGTTCATTTCATATTGATCTTTGCTTCGTTACTTTTCCGTTGCCACTGTTACGATTGCTACAAAACTGTTACTGTTACTTTTGCCACTGTTACCGTTACTTCCATACTACTTTGCTACTAAATACTTTACTGTAGATATTAAGTCTTTCAGGTGTGGTTGAATTGACAACTCAGCTGCTAATACTTTGGAATATTCTTTGGCTCCCCTTGTGTCGAATCAATAAATTTGGGTTGAATACTCTACCCTCGAAAACTGTTGCGATCCCCTATACTTGTGGGTTATCAAGACCTTTTTCTGGCGCCGTTGCCGGGGAGCATAGCTCTATTCTCTGAGTCACTTGGGATTTATATCTGTTGATCACTATGAGGAATTTGAAAGATACTAGAACCAAGATCTATCCCTCTACTACGAGGGGAGGTAAGGAACTGCCATCTAGCTCTGCACTTGATTCACCTTCTGTTTTAAGTAAGCTTGCGACACCTACACCTGCTATTGATTCCGATATGTCGCATGTTATTGATGATGCCACTTCTGCTATGCATGATGCTTATGATGATACTATTTCTTTGCTTGATAATACTGTGCCATTAGGTGAATTTCTTGATGAACAACTTGCTAGGGTTGGAGAGAATGAAGTTATTGAAACAGATGATATTATTGAAATTGAAAATTATGGTTCTCCCCCTAGATATGAATTGCTAGTTGTACCTGAGGGTTATATTATGGATGAAGAAACTTCTAGAGACTTTTTTGCTTGCAATGATAGAGTTGATCTTAAGAAACTGTTAGCTAAGCTGAAAGAAAAGTCTTTGAATGCTAGAATGCAATATGATCCTAAGTTTGCTACTTCACCTATCTTTGTTACTGATAAGGATTATGAATTCTCTGTCGATCCTGAGTTAATTACTTTGGTTGAATCTGATCCTTTCTATGGTTATCAATCTGAAATTGTTGTGGCACATCTTACTAAATTGAATGATATAGCCACCCTATTTGCTCATGAGGAAAAAATTTGCTATTACTATATTCTTAAATTGTTTCCTTTCTCATTAAAGGGTGATGCTAAGTTATGGTTTAATTCTCTTGCTCCTGGTTGTGTGCGTAGTCCCCAGGATATGATTTACTACTTCTCTGAAAAATATTTCCCTGCTCATAAGAAACAAGCTGCCTTAAGGAAAATATTTAACTTTGTGCAAATTGAAGAAGAGAGTCTCCCACAAGCTTTGGGGAGGCTTCTCCAATTACTTAATGCTTTGCCTAATCATCCTCTCAAGAAAAATGAAATACTTGATATCTTTTATAATGGACTAACCGATGCTTCTACGGACCACCTAGATAGTTGTGCTGGTTGTGTTTTCAGGGAATGAACTGTTGAGCAAGCTGAATTGCTATTGAATAATATATTGAGTAATGATAATGATTGGACACTTCCTGAACCAACTCCTAAGCCAACTCCAAAGAAAATAGGTATTCTATTTCTCAGTCCTGAAGATATGCAAGAGGCAAAGAAATCTATGAAAGAAAAAGGTATTAAAACTGAAGATGTTAAGAATTTACCGCCTATTGAAGAAATACATGGTCTTGATAACCCGACACAGGTAGTAGAGGTAAGTTCTCTCTATAGATTTGATGAAGGTGATATTCCTCATAATAAGTCTGCTAGTCAATGCTTGGATGAGTTTGATAATTTTATTGTTAAACAAGAAAACTTCAATGCTTATGTTAGTAGACAATTGAAACATAATGCTCACATGCTTGACTACTTGGGTGATTATATGAGTAGAACTGATAATGATCTTAAGCTTATTAGTAAACATGCTTCCATGGTTAGAACTCAAGTAGAACAAGTACTTAAGGCACAGGATGATTTGCTCAATGAGTTGAATAGCAAAAACAATGATAATGCTGTTAGGGTTATGACTAGAGGTGGTAAGATGACCCAGAAACCTCTGTATCCTGAGGGCCATCCTAAGAGAGTTGAGCAAGATTCTCAGAGAATTAATAACTGATGCACCTAGTCCTAGTAATAATAATAATAATAAACTGATAGGACTTTGCATGCTTCTAGTGAACCTGTTATAGATACACCTGAGAATCCCAATGATATTTCTATTTCTGATGCTGAGACACAATCTGGTGATGAACATGAACCTAGTGATAATGTTAATGATGATGTCCATGTTGATGCTCAACCTAGTAATGATAATGATGTTGAGATAGAACCTGCCGTTGATCTTGATAACCCACAATCAAAGAATCAACGTTATGATAAGAGAGACTTTGTTGCTAGAAAACATGGTAGAGAAAGAGAACCATGGGTTCAGAAACCCATGCCCTTTCCTCCTAAACCATCCAAGAAAAAGGATGTTGAGGATTTTGAGCGCTTTGCTAAAATGATTAGACCTATCTTTTTGCGTATGTGTTTGACTGATATGCTTAAAATGCCTCCTTATGCTAAGTATATGAAAGATATTGTTACAAATAAAAGAAAGATACCTGAAGCTGAAATTTCCACCATGCTTGCTAATTATACTTTTAAGGATGGAATACCAAAGAAACTTGGAGATCCAGGAGTACCAACTATACCATGCTCCATTAAAAGAAACTATGTTAAAACTGCTTTATGTGATCTTGGAGCCGGTGTTAGTGTTATGCCTTTCTCTTTATATCGTAGACTTGAATTGAATAAGTTGACACCTACTGAAATTTCCTTACAAATGGCTGATAAATCAACTGCTATACCCATCGGTATTTGTGAGGATGTGCCTGTTGTGGTTGCAAACGTTACTATCTTAACGGACTTTGTTATTCTTGATATTCCCGAGGATGACAGTATGTCGATCATCCTTGGTAGACCCTTTTTGAATACTGCAGGGGCTGTTATTGATTGCAACAAAGGCAATGTCACTTTTCATGTTAATGGTAATGAGCATACGGTACACTTTCCGAAGAAACAACATCAAGTTCATAGTATCAATTCTATTGGAAAATTTTCAACTATTACTATTGGAGGTTTTGAATTCCCTCTTCCTACTGTCAAAAAGAAATATGATATTCTTATTGTTGGGGACATTCATATCCCCGTTGAGGTAACCTAGTGTTATTCAAAAATTCTCCGGTTTCATGTCATTCGGAAGAAGTTTGTTAATAAGACTTGATCAACCTTGTTAATCGATTCCTTTTGATGAGCATGAGATGGATGAATTTAGAAGGCACAACTTTCTGTACCCACTTTTTACTTTCTGTTATTTAGAATAAATAAAGCAAAAATAGTATTATCCGTCTGTTTTCTGAATTATCCGTGAAATAAAAAATGTCTCGAAAATAAAAGTTCTCAAGATGGCCTGAAAATTTAGTATGATTTTTTATAGAATATTTGAGAATTTCTGGCACTGAATATGCACCAGGGGGATGCACCAGTGGGCCACAAGGGTGGAGGGCGTGCCCTACCCCCTGGGCGCGCCCCCCTGCCTTGTGGGTCCCATGTGGGTCCCCCTCACTTATTCCAGTACCCATCCACTTCGTCTTCCTGCAGAAATAATCATCCCGTAGCTCAAACCCGTGTTCTTGCTCATCTTGCTGCCATTTTCGATCTCCTTGTGCAAAGCTCCATTTGCAAAACTGTTTTGGGGGATTGTTCTTCGGTATGTGACTACTCCATTGGTCCAATTAGTTTTTGTTCTAGTGCTTTATTTATTGCAAATTTTTGTTGCTGTGGTGACCTTGTTCTTGAGCTTGCATGACAAATTTATATGGTCCAAAGTAGTTTTGATGCATGATATAGCCTCTAGACACTTGTAGGAGTAGTTGCTATCAATTTTGTTGAGTTTGGTTCACTTTTATTTTGAGTCACTAAAAATTTCAGAAATTTTTCAGAGGAAGAAAAATGTCTAGGAAAATGTACCAAGGTGGTTCTTCGAGGAAGCAAGCACCGAGGCTCGCGATACGTGAGCCGGACCTTGAACCACCAAGGGAAGCTCAAGTGCGGCCTTGTGAATGGTCGTCGGATGAATTCATGGTTCATGAAGGTTTCAAGGATGAGTTTGATGCATACATACAAAATGCCGGCCTTGAGGACTTCACGTCAGGTAAGTGCCGACAATACTATCACCTCACCGATTCCTTTGTGCGGAGGTTTGAATTTTCATCTAAGCGCAATACCCATACTGTTCTATTTGATCTTTATGATGAATCATATACCATGGACCTTGAAGATTTTAATACTGCATGCAAGATTCCACATGGGGCATTCATAGTGAGCCTGACAAAGCTGAATACAATGATTTCCTTGCTAGCATCACTGTGGGAGAAACTAGAAATATCACACAAGCTACCATAGGGAGCATTCACTTTCCTGCCATACATTATTTTGCTCTCTTTATAGGTAGATGCATTAATGGTAAGCATGAGCATTGCCACCTTTGCGTTCCAGATCTTAGTGTCCTCAAGTGTGCGGTGTTAGGTGATAAGCGATATAACTTGGGGGCTATTATTGCGAGGAGGTTACACCTTAATGCTAAAGATGGAGATTTATTTGGTGGGATTTATGCAACCCGTTTAGCTAATTATCTTGGTATACCCATAAGAGGGAATGACATTGAGTTGCCACCTGCTTTTCTAGATTATAATGCTATAGTACGCTATCAGTTTCTTGAGAGGAACGAACAGTCCCTCCAGTACCGACTAATCTTTGACAGACGGCGTGCTGTCCATGTTACCCTTCCTGCTCCTTCCTTCTTTAACTTTCAGGTAAAAGGGAGATATTTTATAACCAGAGAGGAGGCAAACGAGTATGAGAGAGATGGAGGCCGCTCGCCTCCATGAAGCTACTCGCCAAGCAGTAGCTGCCGCAGCACAGTACAACCCCAACTACGATTTCGGATACCAACTTAGGCCAAAAGCCTAAGCTTGGGGGAGTACGTATTTCTCACCGACATTACATTCATGTTCACACACTCATTCTAGTTGTCGGTGTTCATACTTTTTCATTGTATTATCCATGCTAGTTTATTTTCTTTTTCCCGCTTTCTTCTTGTGTGTTTGAAAAACTTTGAGAAAAACCAAAAAAAATTAGTTGTAGCTTCTGTTTAGTTTCCTTTCCATGCTTATTTAGTAGTAGTATTAAAGAAAACCCAAAAAGATTTCTCGTTCTTCTTTTGCTTGTTGGGAGCTTTCCCGTGTAAATAGTTTTTCTCGTTCTTGTTTTACTTTCTTCAGAAAAACAAAAACTCCAAAAACATTTCAGTGTGTTTCTTTGAAATTCTTTTCTTTTCTTTGGGGGTCGAGAGGAGAAGACCACGATGAAAATGTTGAGTGGCTCTCATATGCATTATTACCTTGTCTTCTCCTTTGAATAAATGTTTGCAGATTCCAGATTAGTCCAATGCACGTGCACTATTATTATTATCCACATCGTTCGGTCGTGCAAGTGAAAGGCAATAATGACGATATATGATGAAATGAATGAGATGAGGAAAAGCTGGTATGAACTCGACCTATCTTGTTTTTGTAAATATGATTAGTTCATTGTTCCTGATTCAGCCCATTATGAATGAAACATGTTTGCAATGACAATTAGAGATTATAGTTACTCATGCAATGCTTAATTAGCTAGGACTTTATAATGGTTTACCTTGCGTGCCAACATGCAAATTAAAATGGTTGTGATGTGGTATGATAGGATGATATCCTCCTTTGAATGATTCGAGTGGCTTGACGTGGTACATGTTCACGCATGTAGTTGAAAAAAATCAACATAGCCTCCACGATATTTATGTTCATGGTGATTTATATCCTACTCATGCTTGCATTCAATGTTGGTTAATCTCAATGCATGTTTATGACTGTTGTCGCTCTCTAGTTGGTCGCTCCCCAGTCTTTTTCTAGCCTTCACTAGTACTAAGCGGGAATACTGCTTGTGCATCCACTTCCATAAACCCAAAGTTGTTCCATATGAGTCCACCATACCTACCTATATGCGGTATTTACCTGCCATTCCAAGTAAATTTGCATGTGCCAAACTCTAAACCTTCAAATAATAATCTATTTTGTATGCCCGAATCGCTCATGTGGCGACTGGGGGCTGTCAGTATCTTCATGCTAGGTGGGTTATTCTCACGATGAGTGGACTCCGCTCATCATTCATGAGAGAATGGCTGGTAACCGGGATGCCCAGTCCCATGCTCAAATCAAATCAAAATATAATTGCAAACAAAACTCCCCCAGGATTGTTGTTAGTTGGACGGTACTCGTTGTTTTGGACCAGCCGTGGAATGTGCTTGTTGGTGGTGGGGGAGTATAAACTTTATCATTTTGTTTGGGAACCGCCTATAATGTATCTAGTATGGAAGATACCGAGATCTCTTGGTTGTTATGTTGACAATGAAAGCATACCGCTCAAAATATTATTTATCTCTGTTTTAAAACTCGAGCTCTGGCACCTCTGCAATCCCTGCTTCCCTCTGCGAAGGGCCTATCTATTTACTTTTATGTTGAGTCATCATCCTCTTATAAAAAGCACCAGTTAGAGAGCACCACTGTCATTTGTATGCATTGTTATTAATTGATATTAAGTATGACTGTGACTGGATCTCTTTTACCATGAATTACAATGTCTAGTCAGTCCTTGATCTTCAAGGGTGCTCTGCATTTATGTTTTGCAGTCTCAGAAAGGGCTAGCGAGATACCATTCTGTTATATCATATCATGATTGTTTTGAAAAAGTGTTGTCATCCGAGATTTATTATTATTGCTCGCTAGTTGATTATGCCATTGATATGAGTAAATGTGAGACCTAAATGTTATTGTGAATATGGTTAGTTCATAATCTTTGCTGAAAAGTTGAATGCTGACTTTACATATTTGCAACAACAAGATCAAACAGACTTTGTAAAAGTTTTTCTTTATCACTTTCAGTTTGTCAACTGAATTACTTGAGGACAAGCAATGGGTTAATCTTGGGGGAGTTGATACGTCTCCATCGTATCTACTTTTCCAAACTCTTTTGCCCTTGTTTTGGACTCTAATTTGCATGATTTGAATGGAACTAACCCGGACTGCCGCTGTTTTCAGCAGAATTGCCATGGTGTTATTTTTGTGCAGAAATAAAAGTTCTCGGAATGACCTGAAACTTGACGGAGAATATTTTTGGAATAAATAAAAAATATTGGCGAAAGAATCAACCAGAGGGGACCCACTATCTGTCCACAAGGGTGGGGGCGCGCCCCCCTGGCTTGTGGGTCCCACGAAGCTCCACCGACCTCAACTCCAACTCCATATATTCACGTTCGGGGAGAAAAAATTGAGAGAGAAGGATTCATCGCGTTTTACGATACGGAGCCGCCGCCACCTCCTGTTCTTCCTCGGGAGGGCAGATCTGGAGTCCGTTTTGGGCTCCGGAGAGGGGAAATTGTCGCCATCGTCATCATCAACCATCCTCCATCACCAATTTCATGATGCTCACCGCCGTGTGTGAGTAATCCCATCGTAGGCTTGCTGGATGGTGATGGGTTGGATGAGATTTACCATGTAATCGAGTTAGTTTTGTTAGGGTTTGATCCCTAGTATCCACTATGTTCTAAGATTGATGTTGCTATGACTTTGCTATGCTTAATGCTTGTCACTAGGGCCCGAGTGCCATTATTTCAGATCTGAACCTATTATGTTTCCATGAATATATTTGTGTTCTTGATCCTATCTTGCAAGTTATAGTCACCTACTACATGTTATGATCCGGCAACCCCGGAGTGACAATAGTCGGGACACTTCCCGGTGATGAGCATAGCTTGAGGAGTTCATGTATTCACTAAGTCCTAATGCTTTGGTCCGGTTCTCTATTAAAAGGAGGCCTTAATATCCCTTAGTTTCTAATAGGAACCCACTGCCACGTGAGGGTAGGACAAAAGATGGCATGCAAGTTTTTTTCCATAAGCACGTATGACTATATTCGGAATACATGCCTACATTATATTGATGAATTGGAGCTAGTTCTGTGTCACCCTAGGTTATAACTGTTGCATGATGAATGCCATCCGACATAATTATCCATCATTGATCCATTGCCTACGAGTTTATTTCATATTGATCTTTGCTTCGTCACTTTTCCGTTGCCACTTTTACGATCGCTACAAAACTGCTACTGTTACTTTTGCCACTGTTACCGTTACTTCCATACTACTTTGCTACTAAATACTTTGCTGCAGATATTAAGTCTTTCAGGTGTGGTTGAATTGACAACTCAGCTGCTAATACTTGAGAATATTCTTTGGCTCCCCTTGTGTCGAATCAATAAATTTGGGTTGAATACTCTACCCTCGAAAACTGTTGCGATCCCCTATGCTTGTGGGTTATCATCCGTCACCTCGGCTAGACCGAGGGCTTCGCCATCTCCTCATCAACCTACTTTGGGGACTTCGGCGTCACTAGTTGGCCAGCTTCATCACCTCGGCTGGACCAGGGACTTCGCCTCACCGCGTCGACCGCGCTACGTCACTTCATCGAGCCGAGCTCTTTGCTCAGGCTCCTCGGGACCGGCTTGGGGGCTGGGACCTCGACCCACTGCAAGCTTGGCCCGCATCATCTACACCGAGCATATTAACCAGCTAAGTCGCTTTCATGCTCAACTTTTTTAAATTTTAATTTCTGTTCGGTTCAACCAAGCATTATATTTGTGTTAAAGAAAGAGATGTTTGTCAAAAACGATGTCTGTTAAAAACAACTTTCTTTGCCTAGGTTAACTGGTGGCTCTTAAATTTATATGAGCCATTTTATAATAAATATTTTTTCTTCTAAGTCATTGCGAAGTCTTTTTCTAACACTCCTTTTTTAACTCGAGTGTATGGTCAATAGCCAGATAGCCTGGTTTCTCTCTAAAGCCGCTCGAGTTTAGTTCGCTAAATTGGCCTTGAAGAAGCACTCCGCCTTCGGGATATGGACGTTGAAGTCGAAGGCTGACCTACTTGAAGTTTAGAGATCGGGTGTGTCATGTTAAAGCACGACGGAAGGAATAAATTATTTTAAAACCAATTTTTGGATTGGCACCGAAAAACTTTATTTAGTTCGGACGTCAAGTTTTTGCATAAGTTTTTTGGCTTTTCGAGCTTATGGCACTTTTAAGCTATTTGTATGTTTTTCTTTCAGGAGGCGAGACATCCTCATGACCGAGGTGCCCTGCGTAATAATTCAGCTCGGGAGATCTTTTCGGACCCGCAGCTCGGCATCTTTCCTGCCGACCTACACCTCGGCGCTGGCGAAACACACATGACATCTGGACTAGTTCCCGAGGAGATTCGATCCTTACTTTTGTCGCCCGCACCCAACCTGAGTCTCGAGGGATACTGTGTCTCTCCAGCATAACTCTCGCGGTACAACGTCGGATGCCTTTAAAGCATCGGTAATATCAACAGGGGGCTGCGACTAGAGCCAAGCCCACCAAAAGCCAAGATACTCCGAGGACTCCTCGGCAAAATGTTCTCGGATATTGCTTTATATGCATCAGTTTCGAATTGTGTCTTCGATCAATAGTTGGGTTGCCCGGCTCTTATGCTTGCCTCCTATGTTTCGCTTTGTTCGGCTAGCTGTGCAATGGGAGAAACACTGCGATTGTGCTTCCAGCTCGAATGGTTAAGCGCCTCAGTGGAGAAAGTCGGAAATTGACTGTCACAATGGGCGTAAACTGGTCGGCGATCCAATGACTGTGTCAAACTATAGATCGATAAAGGTTACTCCGTGTTAAACGATGGGCCTTTCATAAAATTAGTCGAAGTGTTAATGGCTTGACCTCGGCTGACGCCAAACACTAACCGAGGGCTAGTAACTGGCCTCCCAACTTTAAGCTCCTATGACTAAGTGAAAGTAATAAAGACTGCATATCTGATTGCCTCGTTTCCGCTAAGGCAACCGCCTCTGGGAACCGAGACGTCGGCTAAGGGTTGTCTTGTTATTGTGGAAACACCCTGCGTAGCATCTACAAAGGGGTAGAAGCCGACGATGGGCCACTTTCAAATAATAACGGTCGCAATGGAGTCAAAATAAACATATATCATCAGTGTTTGTATTCAGTATACAAGCGCCGCATTTCGTAATCATCGTTATAAAGCCATAAATATGCATCAAATTTGACTTAAGATTTTGGCCAAGCTGGGCTGCCTAGCTCCTGTTCTTACCTCCTACGTTCCCGATAGTTCGGCTAGGGGGTAAAGGGATCACCAATGTGATTGTTACTTCTAGATCATCCAGGTTAGTACCTCAGACTGGGTGAAGCCGAAAGCTAGCCATCTTCACAATATAATTGGCCCGCAATGACAGAAGTGAAAATTTAGGTTCACTAAAGACCACAGAGTTCGGGAACTTTCCCCAAACTAAATCCTCAATATTTTCCTCCCACATTGATCAGAGCTGAGGTTTCACGATCATGGTCAACATGATAGCCTGCGAAAAGGAACTTATAAAGGAACTATTTTTCCCAGAAGATGTTTCTAACGTTAAAAAGTAATATAACATATCTCTCCGCGCACCTTTGTTTATTAAACCGTATGGTCAGATTGCCTTGTTTGCCGTAAATCTTTGCCCTCATAAAGGCTTTATAAAGTGGGACAAACACTCCCCGGCTACTGGCCGAGGAGGTTGCAGCCGATGGTCGGTCAACAAAGTTTTGTACAATGCGGATCCGTGCATGAATAATGTGAAGTACTTGGATATATAGAATCATCACACATAAATTGCAAGTGAAGTCAATTTACTGCAGCCCATCTTTTAAAGAGTCAAGGGCACAATCTTACTGAGACAACCGAGTAGCTGACATAATGCTCTCATAATTCCCTATTGGCATTGATTTCCTATCTATTAAGCCCCTTGGGGCCGACCTTGGCGAGCTCGTCTTTCGCTAGCTCTAGCTCCTTTAAGAGATCTTTATTCTCTTTCCGAGAAGTCTGTGTTAAACACAACAAAATTCGGCCACCCGTGCCCACATAAAGCCTCGGGGGCTACTGGGCTTCGCACTTCTCACATAAAGCCATCAACGAGTTACATCAATCTCCTGATCTGGTGTTACCACCTGACCAGTGGCTCGGGGGCTACTGCATTGATGATTCAATGCAGATAATTTACAAAGTGCAAAACAGTTTCCGAGGATATTATGATCCTCTGGTTGGTCGGCCGCACCCTACCTGAGTCTCGAGGACTATGCACACCGTGTTTCCATTCTTACGTATGCTGTCGAGCTAGGAATTGATCCTCAGGCCGATTTTGCGTATCGACCAGAGTCTCAGGGGCTACTGGGATCAGCAGTTTCATGTTTTCCTTCATGTGCATCTCGGGTTTTAGACCGACACACACCTTGAGGGCTACTAGTTATACATCTGGCAGTGAATAAATTGCACCGATCGAAAACCGTTCCATAAAAAATCAGCTCATGACCACCACCTCGGAAGCAGTCCGACATAAAGCTCGGATGCAAGTGGCTGGCTCCATAAAGGGCATTTCCTGCATTAAGCTCGGCTGAATTCTTTCAACTTTTTCAAGACCAAGCTAATCTATGACACCTCGGATGCAGACCAGCATTGGGGCTCGGCTGCAAAAAGATACTTCGGATGCAGTCCGGCGTTGGAGCTCTGCTGCAAGAGGACATCGCAGCTCGGGAAAAACTTTGAACCCAGGTGTGGCGTAAAAACAACAAGGCATTGATAAAGGTCGAGAACTTAAAGGGGCTCCTCGGACGCCCGACGTGTGAACTCTTCGGATTCAGCGCGGCAATCCTCAAGATCGAAGATGGGAGGATTTGTTGAACCAGCTTTCAAGACCGACGACTGAAGATAAAGAACAGTTCGGAAGAACCAAGGAGCCTCCCCAACTTGAAGACCGGTTCAAGGGGCTACTGATGGTGTCCTGGACTAGGGGGTACTCTCATCACGTCGTCTCCCGACCAGGTGGATCGGGCCGCGGACCCCCATGGCGGTTCTCTCATGGGCCACTTCGGGCAGCCCAAGCCGCATACAAGGGAGATTCCACAAGACTTGGCGCCCAAGATGAGGACTCACCTAAACCCTAGGCCTCCGATACATTATAGAAATCGAGGATAGGCTAGTCAATAGATGAACTGATATTCACTAGAACAATCTCGTGGTAGATGCATGTACTCTGTACTATCCCTCAGATGAATACAATCAAAAGAAGGACGTAGGGTATTATCTCTTCGAGAGAGCCCGAACCTGGGTAAAACCTGTGCCCATGTTACCATTGCTCCAAGATGCCTAGCTTAGGACCCCTATACGAGATATGTCGGATTCAAAATCGATAATGGGAGAGGTGCTTTGTAATGGGTTCGATCTTGTGGTGCTCAATCCCAGTGACAGAAGGGGACATGACACGTATTTGTATCGTTGCCATTAAGGATAAAAAGATTGGGTGTATTTATTCGTGAGTTTACTTTGTCTACATTATGTCATCTTGCTTAAGGCATTACTCCGTTCTTTATGAACTTAATACTCTAGATGCATGCTGGATAGCGGTCGATGTGTGGAGTAATAGTAGTAGATGCAGGCAGGAGTCGGTCTACTTGTCTCGGACGTGATGCCTATATACCTGATCATTGCCTTGAATATCGTCATAACTATGCGCTTTTCTATCAATTGCCCAACAGTAATTTGTTTACCCATCGTATGCTTTTTGTTCTAGAGAGAAGCCTCTAGTGAAAACTATGACCTCCGAGTCTACCTTTACCATATGTTAAAATCCAAAAATACCTTGCTGCAAGTTATTTACCGTTCTTTTATTTTGTGTTTTTTTATCTGTCTACCATTATCAGATTTGATCCTTGCAAATAACCCGCCAAGGGGATTGACAACCCTCTTGATCACGTTGGGTGCAAGTATTTGTTCTTTTGTGTGTAGGTGTTGTTCACGAGGTTTCGCGTGGTTCTTCTACTGGATTGATAACTTTGGTTCTTAACTGAGGCAAATATTTATCTCTACTGTAGTGCATCATCCTCTCCTATTCGAGGAAATACCAACGCAGCTCACAAGTAGCAGACATTCTCGGTGTCTCCAGAAGCACAATCTTTAATTAGGTAGCTCAGAGGAGCAGAACAAAGATTGTTGAGGGGGCTAATCAAAGTTGAGCGGGGCAAATAAGATAAGTTATGCATGAACTGTGAGAAATCTTTGATATTTAAGCCTAATAATTAGGGTACACGCAAGAGTTTTTCTAGAGTGGGGGGGGGGGGGGGGGCAATTGCCCCCTTTGGCCCCATGAAGCTCTGGCCATAGTGCTGAGCACGATAGGTGGTCTCGTAGTCTACCTCATCCGCAGATGCTTCTGCAGAGAGGGTGCGGCCATCCCGACCAATGGTCCATTCGCCGGGGTGGCTGGGTGGTGGCGGTGCTGGAGCCAATCGAATATTTGCTTCAATGCGGTCTATCACCATCAGGCAGAGCCAGTTCCCCGGGGCCGTCGACTGCTAACATGGAGAGGCGTGCCT
The DNA here is from genome assembly GCA_011799875.1 of Thinopyrum elongatum. Classification (NCBI taxonomy): domain Eukaryota; kingdom Viridiplantae; phylum Streptophyta; class Magnoliopsida; order Poales; family Poaceae; genus Thinopyrum; species Thinopyrum elongatum. The sequence continues at coordinate 662,326,493 of CM022298.1, forward strand.
CCTCGCCATCGCACAAGTCATTCGGCGCTGGTTCCCCGACGCATCCGCGAGCAATGAGTTTCTGTTCCTTCGATTTGCCTATGTTTTTTTTTTTGCTTCGGTTCGTGTCTGATCATTGCTTTTCTTCCATATCCACGCGCACCCCGCAAGCGGATGGATGATTCTTCCTATTATATATGCAGATGATCTTAGAAGAAGGCAAGGCATGATGGAGAGGAGGGTGCCACGGATCAATGAGGTGGCGCAAGCCTGGATGGCTGGTGGCCATCTCTAGAGCATTTAATGACATTAATGATGATGATCCGTTTTATTTTCAGCAAAGAATTTATTACGTGGCACAAATTTCTCACAGCTTTTACAATCTCAAGGATGTTGTAGCAAGTTCAAGTTCCTCTATTTTCTGTTTTGTACCAAACTTTTCAAGTCAGTTGTAGCTATTCTAGTTTCTTTGAGGATGCCAAAAAAATATTGTTCTAGAGTTTGTTTCTAATAATGTTGTAGAGTCACTTGAGCTATTATGGTTTCTTCGAGGCTTATGTTTCTAATAATGTTCAAGGCGGCCTTTTTTTATGTTGATGGGCATGTGTAGTCTCTTTTCTCTCAAGTATTTCACAAGAATTACAAGCAGCAAGCATATGCTAGCTAGAGTTTACAAGTGACCGGATCTGGTAACATATCTATCCATCCATTGGCATGGACCCTCAGAAGACAAACTGATTATATGATCAGCAAGTCCTTCAGATCATCAACTACAAACATGTATTTGGTTTGGTTGCATCTTTCAAAGACATAGCAAGATGGCATGTTACGTAATGATTCTGATCAACCTTATGCATACATTCATTGGCTGACGTTTAGTTTCATCCACATGTCTATAACAGTATATAAATGGAAAAGAACAACTCTCCCAGAAATAAAACATATGCATCATTCCAGTAACAAACGAAACAAAAGACGAGCGCGCCAGCTTAATATTGCCCTCCAAGGAGGCGATCACCACACAATCACACACACCCCCACCGTGTGGGAAACTGCCAGTGGCAGTGAGTTAACGGGCACCGTGGTCACAGTTGTCCCCGTCCCCTCTGTGACCGCCCTACCAGCCGCCGCACACCCTCCCCCACCCACCGCCTCCCCTGACGCCCTTGAGGAGCGCTAGGGCTCCGCAGTCGTAGGCCGCCTCCTTATCCTCCACCGCCGACATGGCCGCCTGGGTAGTTGGTGGTGCCATTGACGAAGGCCTCGAGTACCTGGAGGCGCCAACTATGGTGGCCATCAACATGGATCTCCTTGCAGGTGAAGCCCACAGCCGGGCCACATCTTGCGAGCGACGTCGACGCGCGTGCCACCTTCGAGACCTCTAGGTCAAGGGGGAGCAGGAGCGCATAGCTACTGTAGCTCGGGCTTCGACCTCCAGGTCAAGGAGGAGCAAGAGCGCGTAGCTGCCTTCGACGCCTGGCTGGTGGGAGTTCTTCTTGACACGGATGCGCGGGAGATCGAGATCAGCAGGCTCAGGCTGTCCAAGGGGTTGATTGTGTTTTTCTTTTTGATCTGTCAGAAAGTGATTAAACAGGCTAAATCCTCCAATCAGTACTTTCCGCAAAAGACTGGGAACACTCTGATTTTTGCAACAAATTAGCAACTAGGTACTTTTCTGCAAACCTAGCCGCAAATGTGATAGTTGTGTGCAATTAACTCAAAATACGTGATTTTGTCGTTTTTGTGTAGCTCGCATACAAAAGGCAAGTAGTATACATACATATGTATATGCATATTTTTCTAATTTTGAATTTTTCAAATAAAGGGCCCCATGGTCCATGGAGCTCGAGCTCCATTAGGCATTTCCGTAGAACAACGACAAATATAATGGTATAACATACTGAAATATCTTATTACAAACTTCAATTCCATTTATGAAATTGACATGGTCTCAAGCACAGACAAAAGGTTAGTTGAAACAAAACATGGCCGTGGCCTGCCCAACAGTAAATAATGAAGGCACCCAAAAGCTATGTCTTGTGAGAGAAAAAAAGTGCGTTCTTTCAGCTTGGCCCGCCCAACAAACTCTTCGTAGCTCAGCCACTATTCTCAAGGCACTTTATGTGAAAACAAACAAACAAGCTCTTCGTAGCTCCCCCACTATTCTCAGGCCCCTCTCAGTGCTCCACTTTGTACAGGTGCTAAGGCTGCCATGTAGACAAAAAAGATGATGTGGCAAGGTAATTAAGAGGAGAGAGATGGGTGTGGTAATCCCAGGAAGAACCAATGCCAAGCGCGGGAATCTAGGGAAAACACTTAAATGAAAGAAGCCCACCAATGCATGGACAACTTTAGTTGCTAAATCATTAAATGAAGGATGCTTACCTACAACAAGTTAAGCATCTTTGGATTGGGGACTTTTGTTGCTTAGCTCTTTAATGTGCTTAGCACCTCATCTTAGCACTAGTGCATTGGAGGAGGTCTCAAAGCACTTTGATCCTTTGTTGAGTTATTATATGCTACTATATGGGAATGATTGATAATACATTTCCGGATATCATCTATTCACAGCTCACATAAAGAATTTTCTTTTTGAAATTGAGGCAAAAGGTTTGCCTCATACATTAATTAAGAAAAATAGAATTGCCCGTTAACATAAAGAATTTTATGCATTAGTCTTAGGAGTATGACTTCATGCACGAGAACGGAAGTGTGATTAAGTCAAACGATAATGAACTCTCGTCAGTCAAAAGCATTTTAATACCTGTAATTCTCTCCTAATGGGTTGAATGACATTTTAATGAATGCATCTCCTCTACCAATTTTTCCAATAACTAAATAAACCACTGACGAAAACCAAATGATGTGGTATTGTGTTTATTACTTTAAAGTATAACAGCTTTGTTGTTTTCTTGAAGAGCAACCACTCACCGCGTGTAAGAGTTCAAATCAGCAGACTTGATTTTGTTTCCGAACTACAGCAACGAGCCCCAGATTTGTGATCAACTAACGCTGAACAGTCCACAGTGACCCTTGGTACAACTCTACCACTGCATCGCACCATCATTATCAATCTTGTCCTCCAAAATGTAGTGTATCAAGTTGCTAAGTTCTAATCCCAGTTTCATCACAGAGACCATCCCAAATCTAGGAACATTATCACCAGGCAACAGATCCTTACACTGTGTTTTCACATCCATATGGTGCTACATTTACCTTTCAACTAATACAACATAAATAACATGGCATAAATGACACCCAGAGATGATCACGGCAAGGTTGAAACAACGGAAGTTACATGTGGTCTTGAAATGTTTGGAGATTCCAGTAGCAAGAAAGTAGCGCATAAACCAGTCGTGCCTCTTGGATAGACTCGACACTCCTTGCAGAGTCCGGATCCTGACATCAACAGCGAATACCATGGCCATAGACCTCTTGTTACTTCCCTTGGCAAACAAGTATAAAATATCATCATCATCATCAGTGATGCTCATTGTGGGGTAAGCCATGCGAAGACATCCCAGGGACAAGATTCCCTCTCCGGCCTTCCCTTCCTTGTTGGATTCGACGGTCGCAACCTTATGCGGCAGCTTATAATCCCTTGGGATGTAAACAGAGATGTCAATGTTTGGCGAACGGACAGAGCACCCATACTGCCAGTGGTTATCTGAAGTGACCGGGATAGGCCTGCTCCATGTGGTGGCCTTCCAGAAGTATGGCGGACATCCTTGGCCGCTCAGCTGTTTATGGCAACAATCGGATGTGGAGGCCCCTTGAGTTCGTTCAGAGAGTTCCATCTCCACATACTTGATAGTGTCTTTGCTCTGGTTGACGGTGATGTCACGGGAATAGTGTGGGCAGCTATTAAGCAACTCGCTCCAATTGCCATTAGGGGAAATGGGCAGGGGGACATCACGGAGCTTGGGTTTCTCTTCGAGCACGTCACAGAGGAGGATGCCTCGCGAGAGATCGACCCAACCAACCGTACCTTTAGCACCACTGAGTGTGATCACCTTGGTCGTCACATGAAAGACTTGCCTCTGCGACGATGGAGGGATCGGGCACACCTTGTCCCTCAGCCGGTCCTCCACGCCCACGTCCACAATCTTGGAGGTCCAACTCCCAGGCTCGCCATCGGCTCCCGAGCGGTACACGTGAAGCCTGAAGGTAAACTGAGCCACAGGTTGCAGGGTGGCCAGAGCGTACTTGCCATCGCCGCCGCAGCTCACCATGGCGATCTCCAGGCCTTGAAAGTAACCGGGAGAAGAGTCCGAGAGCAGGTCCAGCTTTGGGCGTTGAGAGTGCACCCTGTAGTCTGTAGACGAAGTAGTCGCTTAGCGAGAAAAGATACTTGGCCATGGGATCGATGGGGACGCGGAGGAGGACGAGGTCCGCATCCGCGCCGATGACCTTGGGCGCGAGGACCAAACCCTCGGGTTCCGGAGACGCACGGCAGTCGACGGAGAAGTGCGAGAGGGCTGGCGGGCGTGCAGAGTGGAAAGTCACCGCGATGGGCAGGCCGGTGCTCGTCTTGGGCCGATGTAGCAGCAGAGGTCGAGCAGGACGGAGCTTGGGATGTCGCGGCGGCCCTTTCCCTCGCCGCTCGTGGTGGCCATACGGCCCGATCGGGGCTTTACTCGGATATGGCGTGAGCCGGCGGCGGAATTTGGGGACGAGGGTTACGACTTTTAAATATTTTTTTATTACAAGGAAGACGATGGAGTAAAGGAATTCATGACCTAGGAGGACGTATATAGTTGTGTACGTGGACTTAAGCACGTCTAAGGGCATGTACATTATTTCAAACTGATGCCGTCTATAAGTTCCCACCACGTTGTGTCATAGACAACGCAAAAGGCACCCAATGCATTAGGGCCACTACTAGGCACCTGCGCGCCGGCCCAACTTTGGGCTGGTCGTACTAGCACCGTCCGATCGAACAACTCATAGCCGCACAATTCTCTGCTCTTCTTCCATCAGGTGTCTTCTTCTTTTACAAAAAAAAAAACTTCCAGCGCACTGCCACGGATGAGCGATGCGCCCGGCCTGGAAGCACCGCTGCCGGTCGTCATCATGGTGGAAGCAAAAAAAAAAACCTGGATCCAACAAAAACAGAACATGATGGAAGCAAAATTTGGAGATGTTTTCCAGTAATAAAAATATGGTGGTAGCAAAACAATTTGCTGGTTCCAGCTTCGGTGATGCCTGTGGTAGCAGTCGGGTGGCTGGTTGCAGCATCTCTGCGTCTCCGGCTCGCCACAGGTTAGAGTGCCAAGCAGCAAAAAATCTGGAAGCAACAAAAATCTTCCAGCAAAAAACTTCGTCGCGGATCGAAGTCTGGTAGTCGGTTGAAGCAAAATTAAAAAACACTTCTAGCAAAAACAAACTTAGAGGTTGTTTGGTTACAGCCCAAGTCCGCCCAGCCAAATCGTGCGTGCGCTGTGGGCGCACCAAAATATCGGCTAGCAAATCGGCCGCCCGCGTCTCTGCCAACGATTTCGCGCAGATACAGAGGGGAAAAGCTAAAGCGGGCTTGGCATGCAAAAATTCGGGCACTCATCTAGACGAGTTGTGAAGCCCTGGTCAACGCCAATATTTTGACTGGGCAGACGTGGGCTATGATCCAAACAGCACCTTAGGTTGCAGTAAAAACAACAACAACATTTGACAGCTCTGCACCGGATGAAGCAAAAAATTATCTCGGTTCCAGCAAAACCAAAAAAATATGTTCAGCAAAAAAATGTATCGGCAAAAAACGGCCACCCTGTCTTGCAGCTCCCCCAGTAGCCGGTTGCAACTCTGACATGCACGATTGCAACTCCCAACTCAAACGGCGTTGGATACAACACTCCTCACCGATGATGGATGTAGCTTCCCCGGTGAGGCACCGACCTTATAGCACATACAACAGCTGGTTGCAGCACACCCGGGCATCGATTAAGCAAAAAACGAATATGCTCATCAAAATCGAATGGGGATGGTAGCAAAAAACATAAGGGGTTGTAGAAAAATAAAAAAGGTGGATCCAGCAAAAAAAATACCTAGTTCCAGTAAACCCCTTCGGTTCCAGCACAAACTCGCCGCCGCCGTGGTCAGGTGCAGCTTGGCCATGGCGACCGAAGCACCCTAGACCCTAGTTGTGGCGGCCATGGAGAGGGCGCGCATCCAGCTGCTGGCGGAGGCGGACAAGCCGACGAGCGTCATAGCCGTGCAGAAGTAGGAGCCGCTCGCCGGGGACATTGCCGTGTCGTGCCTGACGAGATAGGGATTGGGAGGAGAGAGACCTGAGGGGAACGAATGGCTGTACTGCATCGTGAAGGGATAATATTTTTTTTTTTTGGGATAAGTGAAGGGATAATATTAAGAGGTAGGTGGTGGGTGGTCCCAGATGCTCACGTGGAGAGAAAACTGAAGCGAACGACGCGGCACGACCGGCCGAAGCTTCGGCTGGTGCGCCATCTCCAACGTAACACTCAATTGCCCTTAAATATCTCGCCCACGAACTAGAGATCTAAACAGCCCATGACAAGCGACGGACCGGTACAACGGGAAATAAGCTATCTGTATGCAGCGATTTATGCGGGGAAAGACCGTCGGTATATGGGCAGACAGGCTCAACCGTTTTTACCTTTCTCTGTCCCCCACGTCATTTATTTTTGTGCGTGGCTTGTGTTACAGATAGCTGACTAGATGCCGTTGTACATGCCCTAAAATAAGGTAATACTCCTGTAATACGATCCACCCTCCCCCCCCCCCCCCCCCCCCCCCCCCCCCCCCCCCCCCCCTCCCCCCCCCCCCCCACCCCCCCCCCCCTCCCCCACCCCCCCCCCGCCCCCCCCCCCCCCCCCCCCCCCCGAGAAACATGGAGCCCTCAGTTAGAGGCACTAGGGTTTGAGGGTGGATCTTTGGCGGCACACGCCAATCTTCATCGGCGGGGCGACGGTGTGGCTGATCGGGGGATGTCGGCATCCACTGATCAAAGCAAGGAAAAGGGCCCTTGTCACCAAGGGCGGCTAGGGCAAAGTTAGCGGATGCCCTCGGAAAACTTGAGATTTTAGAAGAGGAGGCTACGTCACTGGTTCTTGATGATCGTGAGGAAGAAGTGGATGTTGGCTAGGAAAGTCCTTCACCTAAACATCTTCCAGATCCAAACTATCTCTGGTGCACTTCGTTCGGCATGGGGTAACCCTAAAGGGCTGCTTTTGCAATCGGTAGGGGGAAACATGTTTGTAGCTGAGTTTGCTTCGCAGACGGATAGAGATCGTGTGTGGGAAGGAGCTCCATGTCCTGTGAGTAAAAATGCAGTAATTCTCTCGGAATTCGATGAGTGCATGAGGCCAGCGGAGCTGAAATTTGATAAGCTTCAAATGTGAGCAATAGTGATTAATCTCCCTTTCAATCTGAGGGATGACAAGTGGAGCAAAGAGATTGCAAAGCAGATTGATCGGCACGCTTCTGCGGTGCAATTCGATCAGGGAGCAGGCTACCTGAGGGCGAGAGTCGCAATTGATGTGGATAAACCCTTGAGGTGGATCTTGATTGAATCAAAGAGGCGAAAGTGCATGGACCCGTACGACATACAATATGAAAATGTTCCTCACTTTTGTTTCTCATGTGGACATTTAGGCCATTCAGATCTGCATTGCCCAACGCCAGGTGTCAGAGATGAAATTGGTGATCTACCATTTGGGAAGGGATTGCCGGCTCCTGGGGAGCGGAGGAGAGTAGTATGGCACACTGAATAATAGAGCTGAAACTCACAACTCCACTTCGGCGGCACACAAAGGGGCTGAGGTAAACTCTCGGTTAAATCAAGAGCTAATCAAAACAAAAGCAAGGGAGGACCTCAAGGCCCCAAACAGGTGTACCGAAAAGTAGATATGCCACTGTTGATGAACTCTGCACATGTAGTAAGAAATGATAGTGTCGATCCTAAGGGTTCAGGTGGTGGGATGCTTTCAGAAAAAGTTTCAGAGTCTGGGGAGGTCGAGATAAGGGAGCCAAAGAAAAAGAAACCAACGCCAAATAATTCATATAGTTCGGCAGTGGTTGCAAGTCAGCCCTACCAGGGACAATGAGTTGCCTCGGTTGGAACTTCTGGGGGCTTGGGAACCCAGGGACAGTTTGAGAGCTTCGCAGTATATTGAAGCAAGAAGGTCTCGGTCTCCTGTTTCTTATGGAGACTAAGATTTCAACAATACGAGTGGAAAGGCTGCAGAATCATCTCAGTTTTGCGGGCTTTTTTTTGCAGTAAATAGCGTGGATCTAAGTGGTGGGATTGGCATGTTCTGGTCCCAAGACTTTGACGTTGAGCTCAACAATTATAGTTCCTGCCACATTGATGTTACGGTCAGGCATAAGGGTGGCGACGGGAGGACTTGGCGTGTGACGGAGTTCTATGGAGCGCCTCGAGTAGAGGATATGCATCATAGTTGGCAGTTCTTGAGGACCTTGTTTGCAATCCAACATGAGGCTTGGATGTGCATTGGTGATTTTAATGAAACTTTATATGGTTCAAAACACTTTTCTTATTCACCACAACCGCAGTGGCAGATGTGTGCATTTCGGGAAGTGATGGATGATTGCTCACTCATGAATCTTGGGTAGTCGGGAGTGGAGTATACTTGGGATAATAGGTAATCGGGAAGAGCAAATGTCAAAGCTCGTCTTGATAGGGCCTTTGGGAATCTGCCTTTGGTTAATTTGTTTGAACATATCAAGGTACGTCATATTGTTTCTATGGAGTCAGACCACAGCTTTCTCTTTGTGATATCCGTGAGCACCTTGTATCGTCCGCACCAAGAGGGTCGAAGCCCTTTAGGTACGAGGATGTTTGGCAGACTCACATTGATTATGATAAACTGATGATTGGTAATTGACGTCGAGGTGTGGGTGGTCAGGGTTTAAAGCGTGTTTCTCAAGCTCTTGACTTGTTGCAGGGTAACTTGGCAGCGTGGGGGCGAAGGAGTTTGGCTCACTGTCGCGCAAAGTTTTTAATCTGCGTGAAAGACTTGTGCACCTACGGGCACAATATGTGGGTAGGGGGCCGCCAGATGAGGACAAAGTAGTCACAAAACAACTGCGGGTAGCCCTTAAACCGGAGGAGATTTGGATCCGTTAGAGATCCAGGGTCTCATGGCTTCATGAGGGCAATAGAAATGTGGGTTATTTCCATGCCCAAGCTGCTCAACAATAGCGCATGAATAGAATTGAGCGTCTCGAATAGGCAGATGGCTCGAAGTGCACAAATGTGGAGGAGGACCGTGTTGAAGTTCAGGCCTTTTACCAAGCTTTGTACGAATCGCAAGTATTTCAGTAAATGGATGAATTGTTGAATGTTGTTCCTAATCGTGTTACAGATGCTATGAACCATGAGCTACAGAAACCATATACGGAGGAAGAAGTGAAGCATGCTCTGTTTCAAATGGCCACGTCCAAGTCATCACGAGTGGATGGGTTTACTGTCGGGTTTTTCCAACGCCATTGGAATTTTTTGAAAGATGATATTGTATTGGCAGTTCTGGATTTTTTGAATGGAAGCGAGCTCCTGGCGGGCATGAAATGGCACGTCAATTACTCTGATCCCAAAGGTACAATTTCCTCAGAAGATATCTCAATACCGTCCAATATTTCTATGTCCGGTTTTGTATAAAATTGTTGCCAAGGCTATTGCAAAACGGGTTAGAGTTTGTTTGGATGGGATTGTTGGAGAAGAACAAAGTGCTTTTGTCCCCGGCTAGTTGATCACTGACAATGTGTTAATTGCGCATGACAGTGTGCATGCTATGAAGAGAAGAAAGAAAAGAGGCAATGTAGTTTGTGCGGTAAAGCTGGATATGATGAAGGCCTATGATCGTGTTGAGTGGCATTATCTTGAGGCAATCATGTTGCAGCTAGGTTTTGGTGCAGAGTTTGTTCGATTGATTCTATAATGTGTGACTTTGGTCCAGTTTTTAGTGCTTGTCAATAGCGAGCAGTTGCTTTTTTCACATCGTCATGTGGGTTGCGACAAGGTGATTCAATATCACCATACTTGTTTCTACTATGTGTTGAAGGCTTCACATCATTGCTAAATAGATTCGGTGGAACACAAGTTGACAAAGGGATCAAGGTGAGTTATCGATCTCCATGGATTAATCACTTCTTATTTGCAGACGATAGTCTCATTTTTATGCAAGCCCAGATGCAAAGTGCTCATCGCTTGAATGATATGTTGTGGATCTATGCGAAGTGTTCAGGACAGGCTATAAACAAGGGAAAAAGCTCAATTTATTTCAGTCCCAACACTTTGGCTCCAGTCTGGCAAGGTTTAAAACAGATTCTTGGCATCAATGTGGAGGCATTCAGTGAGCGCTATCTGGGGCAGCCCACTGCTATTGGGAGAATAACTAGTAGGACCTTTGACCATATTGGAGAAGGAATCAGGAGCAAACTCCAAGGGGGTCCGAGAGGATGATCTCTTGTGCGGGAAGAGAGGTGCGGATAAAATCTATAGCCCAAGCAATACCTACCTCCAGCATGAGCTGTTTCAAACTAACAAAGAAAGTTTGTATGAGTTTGGCCTCTTATATGGCTAAGTATTGCTGGAGTAGCTATCTAGATCGGCGTACAATGCATTGGATGAATTGGGAGTCTCTCACACTGAAAGGAAATATGCCCTAGAGGCAATAATAAAGTTGTTATTTTATATTTCCTTATTCATGATAAATGTTTATTATTCATGCTAGAATTGTATTAACCGGAAACTTGATACATGTGTGGATACATAGACAAAACACTGTGTCCCTAGTAAGCCTCTACTAGACTAGCTCGTTAATCAAAGATGGTTAAGTTTCCTAACCATAGACATGTGTTCTCATTTGATGAACGAGATCACATCATTAGGAGAATGATGTGATGGACAAGACCCATCCGTTAGCTTAGCATATTGATCGTTCAGTTTTATTGCTATTGCTTTCTTCATGTCAAATACATATTCCGTCTACTATGAGATTATGCAACTCCCGGATACCGAAGGAATACCTTATGTGCTATCAAACATCACAACATAACTGGGTGATTATAAAGATGCTCTACAGGTATCTCCGAAGGTGTTTGTTGGGTTGGCATAGATCGAGATTGGGATTTGTCACTCCGAGTATCGGAGAGGTATCTCTGGGCCCTCTCGGTAATACACATCATAAGAAGCCTTGCAAGCATTGTGACTAATGAGTTAGTTGTGGGATGATGTATTACGGAACGAGTAAAGAGACTTGCCGGTAACGAGATTGAACTAGGTATGAAGATACCGACGATCGAATCTCGGGCAAGTAACATACCGATGATAAAGGGAATAACGTATGTTGTCATTACGGTTCGACCGATAAAAATCTTCGTAGAATATGTAGGAACCAATATGAGCATCCAGGTTCCGCTATTGGTTATTGACCGAAGAGGTGTCTCGGTCATGTCTACATAGTTCTTGAACCCGTATGGTCCGCACGTTTAACGTTCGATGACGATTTTGTATTATATGAGTTATGTGAATTGGTGACCGAATGTTGTTTGGAGTCCCGGATGAGATCACGGACATGACGAGGAGTCTCGAAATGGTCGAGAGGTAAATATTGATATATAGGACGATAGTATTCAGACACCTGAAGTGTTTCGGAGGGTACCGGGTACATATCGGACTATCGGAGGGGTTACCGGAACCCCCGGGAGGTTAATGGGCCACATGGGCCAAAGGGGAAGGGGCACACCAGCCCACAAGGGGCTGGCGCACCCCTCCTAGGCCGTCGGCTGAGTGGGAGAAGGAAAGAGGGGGAGTCGGCCTCCCCCTTCCTTTCCTCTCCCCTCTCTTCCCTTTTTCCCCTCCAGTAAAAGGAAAGGCGGGGGGCCGAATAGGACTAGGCCCCCAAGTAGGAGTCCTCCTACTTGGGGCGCCCCATGGCAGCTCCCCTCCCCCTCCCACCTATATATACGTGGGGAGGGGGCGCCTAGAACAAACACCAACAATTGTTAGCCATGTGCGGCGCCCCCCTCCACAGTTTACACCTCTGGTCATATTCTCGTAGTGCTTAGGCGAAGCCCTGCACGGATCATTTCACTATCACCGTCACCACGCTGTCGTGCTGACGGAACTCATCTACTTCCTCGACACTTTGCTGGATCAAGAGTTCGAGGGACGTCATCGAGCTGAACATGTGCAGAACTCGGAGGTGCCGTACGTTCGGTGCTTGATCGGTCGAAACGAGAAGAAGTTCGACTACATCAACCGTGTTCTCAAACGCTTCCGCTTTCGGTCTACGAGGGTACGTAGACACACTCTTCCCCTCTCGTTGCTATGCATCTCCTAGATAGATCTTGCGTGAGCATAGGAATTTTTTTGAAATTGCATGCTATGTTTCCCAACAGTGGCATCCGAGCCAGGTCTATGCGTAGATGATATGCACGAGTCGAACACAAAGAGTTGTGGGCGGTGATCATCATACTGCTTACCACCAATGTCTTATTTTGATTCGGTGGTATTGTTGTATGAAGCGGCCCGGACCAACCTTACATGACATGTTCATGAGACCGGTTCCACCGATAGACATGCAACTAGTTTTGCATAAAGGTGGCTGGCGGGTGTCTGTTTCTCCTACTTTAGTTGAATCGAATTTAACTGCGGCCGATCCTTGTTGAAGGTTAAAATAGCAAACTTGATAAATCACCGTTCTGGTTTTGATGCATAGGTAGGAACGGTTCTTGCTAGAAGCCCGTAGCGGCCACGTAAAACTTGCAACAACAAAGTAGAGGACGTCTAACTTATTTTTGCAGGGCATGTTGTGATGTGATATGGTCAAGACATGATGTGATATACGTTATTGTATGAGATGATCATATTTTGTAAAAGTCACTGGCAACCGACAGGAGCCTTATGGTTGTCTCTTTATTGTATGAAATGCAAACGCCATGTAATTGCTTTACTTTATCAATATGCGTTAGCGATAGTTGTAGAAGCAATAGTTGGCGAGACGACCACGACGCTACGATGGAGATCAAGGTGTCAAGCCGGTGACGATGAAGATCATGACGGTGCTTTGGAGATGGAAATCAAAGGCACAAGACAATGATGGCCATATCATGTCACATATTTTGATTGCATGTGATGTTTATCTTTTATGCATCTTATTTTGCTTAGTATGGCGGTAGCATTATAAGATGATCCCTTAACAAAATTTCAAGGTATAAGTGTTCTTCCTGAGCATGCACCGTTGCGACAGTTCGTCGTGCTGAGACACCACGTGATGATCGGGTGTGATAGGCTCTATGTTCACATACAACGGGTGCAAGACAGTTTTGCACATGCGGAATACTCGGGTTAAACTTGACGAGCCTAGCATGTACAAACATGGCCTCGGAACACTGGAGACCAAAAGGTCGAACGTGAATCATATAGTAGATATGATCAACATAGAGATGTTCACCATTGATGACTACTCCATCTCACGTGATGATCGGACATGGTTTAGTTGATTTGGATCACGTATCATTTAGATGACTTGAGGGATGTCTATCTAAGTGGGAGTTCTTAAGTAATATGATTAATTGAACTTAATTTATCATGAACTTAGTCCTGATAGTTTTTGCATATCTATGTTGTAGATCAATGGCCCGTGCTACCGTTCCCTTGAATTTTAATGCATTCCTAGAGAAAGCTAAGTTGAAAGATGATGGTAGCAACTACACGGACTAGGTCCATAACTTGAGGATTATCCTCATTGCTGCACAGAAGAATTATGTCCTTGATGAACCACTAGGTGAAAGGCCTGCTGCAGGAGCAGATGCTGATGTTATGAACATCTAGCAAGCTCGATCTGATGACTACTCGATAGTTCAGTGTGCCATGCTTTACGGCTTAGATTCGGGACTTCAAAGACGTTTTGAACGTCATGGACCATATGAGGTGTTCCAGGAGTTGAAGTTAATATTTCAAGCAAATGCCCGAGTTGAGAGATATGAAGTCTCCAACAAGTTCTATAGCTGCAAGATGGAGGAGAACAGTTTTGTCAGTGAACACATACTCAAAATGTCTGGGTATCATAATCACTTGACTCAGCTGGAAGTTAATCTTCCAGATGATAGATCACTGCCACCAAGCTACAAAGGCTTCGTGATGAACTATAATATTCAAGGGATGGATAAGACAATTCCCGAGCTCTTCGCAATGCTCAAAGCTGTGGAGGTAGAAATCAAGAAGGAGCATCAAGTGTTGATGGTTAACAAGACCACTAGTTTCAAGAAAAAGGGCAAGGGAAAGAAGGGGAACTTCAAGAAGAATGGCAAGCAAGTTGCCACTCCCGGGAAGAAGCCCAAATCTGGACATAAGCCTGAAACTGAGTGCTTCTACTGCAAAGGGACTGGTCACTGGAAGCGGAACTGCCCCAAGTATTTGGCGGATAAGAAGGATGGCAAAGTGAACAAAGGTATATTTGATATACATGTTATTGATGTGTACCTTACTAATGCTCGTAGTAGCGGCTGGGTATTTGATACTGGTTCGGTTGCTCATATTTGTAACTCGAAATAGGGGCTACGGATTAAACGAAGACTGGCTAAGGACGAGGTGACGATGCCCGTCGGGAATGGTTCCAAGGTCGATGTGATCGCCGTCGGCACGCTACCTCTACATCTACCTTCGGGATTAGTTTTGGACCTGAATAATTGTTATTTGGTGCCAGCGTTGAGCATGAACATTATATCTGGATATTGTTTAATGCGAGATGGTTATTCATTTAAATCAGAGAATAATGGTAGTTCTATTTATATGAGTAATATCTTTTATGGTCATGCACCCTTGAAGAGTGGTCTATTTTTATTAAATCTCAATCGTGGTGATACACATATTCATAATATTGATGGCAAAAGATGCAAAGTTGATAATGATAGTGCAACATATTTGTGGCACTGCCGTTTAGGTCATATTGGTGTAAAGCGCATGAAGAAACTCCATATAGATGGGCTTTTGGAATCACTTGATTATGAATCATTTGATACTTGCGAACCATGCCTCATGGGCAAGATGACTAAAACTCCATTCTCCAGAACAATGGAGCGAGCTAATGACTTATTGGAAATAATACATACCGATGTATGCGGTCCGATGAGTGTTGAAGATCATGGCGGGTATCGTTATTTTCTGACCTTCACAGATGATTTGAGCAGATATGGGTATATCTACTTGATGAAACACAAGTCTGAAACATTTGAAAAGTTCAAGGAATTTCAGAGTGAAGTGGAGAATCATCGTAACAAGAAAATAAAGTTTCTACGATCTGATCGCGGAGGCGAATATTTGAGTTACGAGTTTGGCCTTCATTTAAAACAATGTGGAATAGTTTCATTAGAACCTGGAATAGTTACCACCTGGAACACCACAGCGTAATGGTGTGTCCGAATGTCGTAACCGTACTTTATTAGATATGGTGCGATCTATGATGTCTCTTACCGATTTACCACTATCGTTTTGGGGTTATGCATTAGAGACAGCTGCATTCACGTTAAATAGGGCACCGTCTAAATCCGTTGAGACGACACCGTATGAACTATGGTTTGGCAAGAAACCTAAGCTGTCGTTTCTTAAAGTTTGGGGTTGCAATGCTTATGTGAAAAAGCTTCAGCCTGATAAGCTCGAACCCAAATCGGAGAAGTGCGTCTTCATAGGATACCCAAAAGAAACTATTGGGTGCACCTTCTATCACAGATCCGAAGGACAGCTCTTTGTTGGTAAGAATGAATCCTTTCTAGAGAAGGAGTTTCTCTCGAAAGAAGTGAGTGGGAGAAAAGTAGAACTTGATGAGGTAATTGTACCTTCTCTCGAATTGGAAAGTAGCTCATCATAGAAAACCATTCCCGTGATGCCTACACCAACTAGAGAGGAAGCTAATGATAATGATCATGAAACTTCAGATTAAGTTACTACCGAACCTCGTAGGTCAACCCGAGCATGTTCCGCACTAGAGTGGTACAGTAATCCTATTCTGCAAGTCATGTTACTAGACCATGACGAACCTAGGAACTATGAAGAAGCGATGATGAGCCCAGATTCCGATAAATAGCTTGAGGCCATGAAATCTGAGATAGGATCCATGTATGAGAACAAAGTGTGGACTTTGGTTGACTTGCCCGATGATCGGCGAGTCATAGAGAATAAATGGATCTTCAAGAAGAAGACTGACGCTGATGGTAATGTTACTGTCTACAAAGCTCGACTTGTCGCAAAAGGTTTTCGACAAGTTCAAGGAGTTGACTACAATGAGACTTTCTCACCCGTAGCGATGCTTAAGTCTGTCCGAATCATGTTAGCAATTGCCACATTTTATGATTATGAAATCTAGCAAATGGACGTCAAAACTGCATTCCTTAAAGGATTTCTTAAAGAAGAGTTGTATATGATGCAACCAGAAGGTTTTTTCGATCCTAAAGGTGCTAACAAAGTGTGCAAGCTCCAGCGATCCATTTATGGACTGGTGCAAGCATCTCGGAGTTGGAATATATGCTTTGATGAGGTGATCAAAGCATATGGTTTTATACAGACTTTCGGAGAAGCCTGTATTTACAAGAAAGTGAGTGGGAGCTCTGTAGCATTTTTAATATTATATGTGGATGACATATTGTTGATTGGAAATGATATAGAATTTCTGGATAGCATAAAAGGATACTTGAATAAGAGTTTTTCAATGAAAGACCTCGGTGAAGCTGCTTATATATTGGGCATCAAGATCTATAGAGATAGATCAAGACGCTTAATTGGACTTTCACAAAGCACATACCTTGATAAAGTTTTGAAGAAGTTCAAAATGGATTTGTCAAAGAAAGGGTTCTTGCCTGTGTTACAAGGTGTGAAGTTGAGTCAGACTCAATGCCCGACCACTGTAGAAGATAGAGAGAAAATGAAAGTCATTCCCTATGCCTCAGCCATAGGTTCTATCATGTATGCTATCCTGTGTACCAGACCTAATGTGTGCCTTTCTATAAGTCTAGCATGGAGGTACCAAAGTAATCCAGGAGTGGATCACTGGACAGCGGTTAAGAACATCCTGAAGTACCTGAAAAGGACTAAGGATATGTTTCTCATTTATGGAGGTGACAAAGAGCTCGTCGTAAATGGTTACATCGATGCTAGCTTTGACACTGATCCGGATGAGTCTAAGTCACAAACCGGATACGTATTTATATTGAATGGTGGAGCTGTCAGTTGGTGCAGTTCCAAGCAAAGCGTCGTGGCGGGATCTACGTGTGAAGCGGAGTACATAGCTGCTTTGGAAGCAGCAAATGAAGGAGTCTGGATGAAGGAGTTCATATCCGATCTAGGTGTAATACCTAGTGCATCGGGTCCAATGAAAATCTTTTGTGACAATACTGGAGCAATTGCCTTGGAGAAGGAATCCAGATTTCACAAAAGAACCAAACACATCAAGAGACGCTTCAACTCCATCTGTGATCAAGTCAAGGAGGGAGACATAGAGATTTGCAAAATACATACGGATCTGAATGTGGCAGACCCGTTGACTAAGCCTCTTCCATGAGCAAAACATGATCAGCACCAAGACTCCATGGGTGTTAGAATCATTACAATATAATCTAGATTATTGACTCTAGTGCAAGTGGGAGACTGAAAGGAAATATGCCCTAGAGGCAATAATAAAGTTGTTATTTTATATTTCCTTATTCATGATAAATGTTTATTATTCATGCTAGAATTGTATTAACCGGAAACTTGATACATGTGTGGATACATAGACAAAAACACCGTGTCCCTAGTAAGCCTCTAGTAGACTAACTCGTTAATCAAAGATGGTTAAGTATCCTAACCATAGACATGTGTTGTCATTTGATGAATAGGATCACATCATTAGGAGAATGATGTGATGGACAAGACCCATCCGTTATCTTAGCATATTAATCATTCAGTTTTATTGCTATTGCTTTCTTCATATCAAATACATATTCCTTCGACTATGAGATTATGCAACTCCCGGATACCAGAGGAATACCTTGTGTGCTATCAAACGTCACAACGTAACGGGGTGATTATAAAGATGCTCTACAGGTATCTCCGAAGGTGTTTATTGGGTTGGCATAGATCGAGATTGGGATTTGTCACTCCGAGTATCGGAGATGTATCTCTGGGCCCTCTCGGTAATACACATCATAAGAAGCCTTACAAGCAATGTGACTAATGAGTTAGTTGTGGGATGATGTATTACGGAATGAGTAAAGAGACTTGCTGGTAACGAGATTGAACTAGGTATGAAGATACCGACGATCGAATCTCGGGCAAGTAACATACCGATGACAAAGGGAATAACGTATGTTGTCATTACGGTTCGACCGACAAAGATCTTCGTAGAATATGTAGGAACCAATATGAGCATCCAGGTTCCGCTATTGGTTATTGACCGGAGAGGTGTCTCGGTCATGTCTACATAGTTCTCGAACCCGTAGGGTCCGCACGCTTAACGTTCGATGACGATTTTGTATTATATGAGTTATGTGATTTGGTGACCGAATGTTGTTCGGACTCCCGGATGAGATCACGGACATGACGAGGAGTCTCGAAATGGTCGAGAGGTAAAGATTGATATATAGGACGATAGTATTCGGACACCGGAAGTGTTTTGGAGGGTACCGGGTACATATTGGACTACGAGAGGGTTACCAGAACCCCCGGGAGGTTAATGGGCCACATGGGCCAAAGGGGAAGGGGCACACCAGCCCACAAGGGGCTGGCGTGAAACATCCCCAGCATCACACTACAGTAATCACTTCTTAATCTTGCCAAGTCACTATGGTTAACAGTGCCTAATCATCTTTTGCTTCATGTCTCATTTTCAAATTCCAATTCAACTATGAAGTGAAAATAAAAGTTGTTCAAACCAGAAACTAAAATGTTCATTTAATAGTAAATAAATCAGAGACAATTGTAAAATTATAATCAACATTATTGAAAGTGGATAAGTGACTCTAACAATCTCAAACAGTGGCTGAAAATAACATTTAATAACCTTTTAGTTAATCTAAATTAAATATGAAATGGTATTTACCCCAAACTAGTTTTTACTGATAGGATATATTGCACCGTGATTTATGGGCTAGCTCACACATTTTACAAAACTCAATAAGTGCCCAACCAATTAGCAAAACAGGAAAAGAAAAGAAACAGAAAAGAGAAAATGGAAAAAGGGGCCTAAAGATTTTCACTGTGCACTAAGGATTACCGCTACAGAACCAGCCCAACCCACTAAGCCACCATCATTGTCTTCGTCGCGCTGTCAGCACGCCCGCGCCCGCGCGCGCCCTCGCCGGTTGGATCCTCGACACGGCGACGCTACAGCGCCGCCGAGGGGATAAGAAGGAACCCCTCTGCCCCGTCGTCGCCCTTATCCACTCCTTCCTCACTCTTTGTCGCTCTCCTCCTCGTTCCCCACCGCAACCGAACCCCATCCTCGCCGTTCGCCATCGCAGACATGGCCACCGAGCCGCCCTCGCCGCTTCTCCGAGTCCACTCGCGCCGTCGTCGACTGCTACTTCTTCTCTGACCTCAAGCACGAGCCCGAGGCCACTGCATCGCCACATCGAGGTCGTCGTCTACCTCGGGACACCGCAGCTCGCCGGAGTCGATCCATCGTCCCCTGCTGCTACTAAGCATCCAACGAGCCCCCGTGTGCCTCCTAGGTGAGCATGCGCATGCGCGTCCTTCTCCTCTCTGCCTCGCTCGATTCCGTCCCCGTAACTATAGTGGCCATCGTGCCCGAAGTATCTCGTCGCCGGCCATGGCACAGCCGTGGCCACAGCACGCCAAGCTCGCAGCCGAGCTCCGCCCCGAGTTCCTGGGGCTCCTAGGAACCCAACACGCACACATAATCATCTCCCCGTGCTCCCTAGTGCCGATCCCGAGCGCGACCGAACTCCGGCGCCGCCCGCGAGCTCGTCGCCGACGAACATGACCACCCCAGCTCTCTAGACTAGCACCGTTCGATGCGGCTCGCGTCGCTCGTTCGAACGAGCGTTTCCCCGTGCCAATTGGTGGCCGGGAGGCGATGTTCACGCCAATCCGCCATGTCGGTGGTCGCCGAAACCTCGCCGCCGGCGCGCCATCGCGGAAACGCTGGCTGGGCCCACTCGCCAGGTGGTTTAGCCACTAACTAGCCCCTAAACACTCACTGACATGTGGGGCCCGTGTACTGTAGCGATTAGTGTTAGGGTTAATTAACTAGCCTACTAACTTGCACTGACATTTGGGCCCCACCCCGCTGATTAGCTAATTAGGTTAATTTAAAACCCTGTTAGAACTAACAGAGATTGACCACTGGGTCCCACTGGACCCAGTTGACTCAGTCAACCTTGCTGACTGGGCACTCTATGTCTATGACATGCAGGCCCCACCACTTATTAGATTAAATAAAATGTGTTATTAAATATAAATAATTAGTTTAGACTAATGTCTCACTGACATATGGGGCCCACCCCCTAATTAACCCTGTTAGTTAGATTAACTCACTGTTAGTCTTAACAGAGACTGACATGTGGGTCCCACTGGACCCACATGTCAGGTTTGACCTGGTTAGCCTACCTGTTGACCTGCTGATGTCAGCATTGGATCATGCTGATGTCATAATTCCTTTTTCTGCTAAATAAATAAAATTCCAGAAAATCATTTAAACTTTGAAAATTAATAACTTTTAAACCGTAGCTCGGATTGAAAAACTTAAAACATGAAAGTTGATCAGAATGACGAGACGAATCTAATCGTGTCGTGTGTTCCTTTGTCGGAACCCCCTACTTTGGAGAACTCGTAACTCTGAACCCGATTCCGATAGATGAATAGTGCATAATCACCAGTAAATAAATCCCACATTGATCCTATGATAACTAAAATGACTTAGACATACTTCAGGCAACCCTGCACTGCATCCTAGCTATGACATGTTCTGTGTTGCATCGTTAGCTATGTATTTATATGTTTCCTCCCCCTCTTCTCTCTCTGTAGACCCCGACGTCGACGTAGCTCCCGAGGCCGACGCTGCTCAGGAGCCCGACGACGCAGTTGACGAGCTTGCCCTTGCCGTCGAGCAGACAGGCAAGCACCCCATTTTGAGCATTCCGATAACACCTACTCTTCTCTCTCTTATGCTTGCATTAGAAGTTGCTGCTGCTACTGTTGTCCTATATCTACTGCATAGACTGTTTAATTGTAACCTGCTCTGGATACCTAACTGTTATCCAAAACTGTTAGTATAGTTTGAATAGAGACCCAGCAGAGACCCCACTATATCCCGACTGCCCCGCTGGATTATCAGAAGACCCGAGCAATGGGAACGAAGACCAGGCCCTGACACCGCACGACACTTCCCCTTAGTGGTTCGACACTACTGGGTTACTATCAAGTGCTGAGGGTGATACCTCATCAGCACTTCTGATGATAACCTTGTAGGTTAGTTAATCGGTCGTGGTCAGTGAGGGTGATTCCTCCTACACCACCCCCCGAAACCGACACTGTCGTGCAACTCTTCAAGAGTGGACCTCGAGGGTGATTCCTCTTACGTTCACCTTGACGGTTATGTCAGGTGGGGATCCAACGAGGGTGATGCCTCAGATTCCTTCTTGATGTGGTAGCCACACAGCTGAATTTACATTACTGATAATACTGTTCATACTGGAAAAAGATGGGTCGGCCCTGAGGGGTACCCGCGCGAGCTTAATTGCGAGTGAGGTGGAGTCGGGTGGACCTGGATGGTGCCCGAGAGTTGAACACGAGGCGTGGACGGGCATTCCTCGCCCTTGCCGCAAGTCCTCGAGACGGGGCGACGAGGTCACATCTTTCGCGAGTCTCTGCTCGTTACCGCACTACCAACACACTAACGGTTTGGATATTTGATCCGAGGGGCCTCTGGCCTGATAGCACTAACCATCACGTGGGCATAGTATGGGCGTTCTGCGTCATATACATCAGCCGAAGCTTATTTGATGTCAGTAAGGAGCGGCGCACACCGAGTTGGACTGGGAACGCAACCGCGCTTGTATAAGGGGTTGTTAGGTCTGCTCTCGGTGGCCCCGTAACATGCAGGAGTTCGCAGGGCGATGGCCCAAGACGCCTGGGGGCATAGGTTAGTCCGGCGTGCTGACCTCTCTTTTAAGCCTAGGTCGGGTTGCGGCGGGTTGCTTAGCCGAGGCCGGGCATGACCCAGAAAAGTGTGTCCGACCGGAGTTAAGCGAGCGTGGTGGGTAAGTTGGTGCACCCCTGCAGGGAAGAACTAATCTATCGATAGCCTGTCCTACGGTAACGGACACTCGGAGTTGTATCCCGATCGGTACAACTAGAACTGGTGACTTGAGATGAAATGGATAGTATGGCTCTGGGATTGCATTCTCGCAGGGAGTCGAGGAAGAATCTCTGGCCGAGGTTGATGATATTACAACTACTTTACCTTATGTTAATCTTCACTCTTCCAATGCTGCAAGACCGATGAAGATGCTAGTCTTCGAGGACTAGGCTTTCCCCCTCTATTCTAGCAATTCTGCAGCCCAGTCCACATATACAGCCCTCCTTTGAAAATGTTGCATACGTAGTGTAGATCCTTGCTTGCTGAGTACTTCGGATGAGTACTCACATTTGCTTACTATCTTTTTCTCCCCATACCCATATGTCTCCGCCAGATGACGGAGCCCCTGAGATAGCTGCCCCCGTCGACGACTACATCTACTACTACTACCTTCCTGTCGAGTACTACTGCGAGGAGCCGACTGACGACCAGGAGTAGGAGTCGGAGGATCCTCGGCAGGAGGCCTACGCCTTTCGATCGTAGTATTTTTATTTTGCCCCGCCTTTCTAAAGGCTTACCTCTATTTCTATAATATATCTGTACCCAGATATCTGATGCTTCCGCTGACGCTTGTAAGCCATCAAGCTATGTATTCGAGCCCTCGAGGCCCTGGCTTCTAATATAAAGCTTGTATGATTTTATTTATGTTTTAGAGCTATGTTGTGATTTCTTCAAGTGAGTCCTTAGGCTTGATCGTGTGCATTTGCGTGTATGGTTAGTGCACGATTAAGCCGGGGTCGTCACAGGTTGGTATCAGAGCCGACTGCCTCTAGGAACCCCCCTTTCCAACTCCTTGGCCGAAGTTGAGTCTAGTGGTCCAAAACCGATTTTTACTAACTTGGCTGTGTGGCTTACGGGCCCACGTCGCCAACTGGGTGGTATTAGGATCTTTTACACCTCGACCTTTACTCTGGGACTCTGATCTCTCTTCTATTCGGGTTAAAATTTTACTAACTCTGTCATTAGGTTCTCGTAACCACTTCCTCCCGGAGAGCCCCTTCACTACACATGATCGTCTGTTTCATCAGAAGATCCTAAAGATACTCCTCGACGTTAACCGAGACCCTGTACCAGTCCTTCGCAGTTCCTGACCACCGACAAAACCCCGTGGATAATTAACCATTCTTGTTGTTTGTATCTTCATTCCCAGTTAATCCTTTATGTGTGAGATACCCCGTAATACTCCTTGTTAATCCGGAAATCCTTTGAGCCTACTGCCGTGCAGCTTATTTCGCATTGCAGTTAATTGCTCACATTACCGGGGATCCGTTCATCCCCAGTTGTTCTTGTGTTCCTGAAATATTTCATAATGCTATCCGATCTTCCGAGAATCTCCTGCAGCCTAGTGCTTTAGAGATTCTTCTTACCTATTTTCATTATGGTTAATTCCATATGTTTAGTAATCTTCGTTGGCATTCCTCGTCATTTGCCAATTTGAGTTCCTTGATTCAATCTGCTGCGAATGCTTTCTATCATCCGCCGATTCCTAAAAATTCGTCCCTCTGGCTCAGGCACCATTCCGGGCATGAGCTGGTCCTTCCCCGTTGCCATTGCCTTTGACAATGAAGCATTCTCTACTTTTTGCCGTCTGTATATCCGCCTTGCTTGCATGGCATGGAGAGGTAGTGCATTCCTTCCCCTTATTGACTTGGAACTGACTACTGACCAGGACATGTCACGTAACCATGGTTGGAGATCTCTGCAAGACGGAACACTAAAGTTGTCCATCTAGTTCTATTCAACCTACTCATCTTTTGATCAGAGCTTTTGCTTCTGATCCTTCATTTCTGAACCATAACTCCTTTGAACTTAAACATTGGAATATTCCGATGTTTCTATAATCTGATACCGTTACATTCTTTCTTCTTCTGGTTGAGTACCGCTACTCACCTCCGATCCTTTGTAGTCTAACTGATCTTTTGGTTGGATTAATATCTGACAGTATCCTTCTTATTCAAACATCTTGTGAGTTCTACCCTGATACTTAATGCCTTTGGTAAATTGTATCATTTGCTTTGACTTCGACACTTTGCTTTCAAAATCTTATCCCTTACTTTGGTTGATGGTTGTATAGCTTCGTAAAAATATCCCGATGGGTTGAACCTATGCTTTCTCTAATCCGTGTGAACTCGAAAGTTATGCAAGTCATACTCTTCTGGTGCTTCACCGGATAAATTTTCAGCACTACAATTTCTTCGAAAGCGAGAAGTGAATGAAAGGCTATGCATTGGAGAAGTGGGAGTCGACCTTGAACCTTTGTGTTCATGCCCATGGATCTGATGTAGAACTTATCATGGAAGCTGCTTGCAAAAATAATTCTCCCTTGGTATAAGTTCATCTTGTATCTGTGAATTGATCCTCTCCAATTCGATAACTCTAAGTAATTTTAGTTGCTTACGAGTTTAATACTCCATCACATAATTCCTAGCCTGATCGGCTATATTTTTATCGTGCTAACTTTTAACTGTGCTACCTGGTCCCTACAACCCGGAACAACTCTCGACGATGAGCTAAGCTTACGTCGATCTTCTCATCTTGTCATTTCACCTCGAACAACAAGCTTGATTTCGAGCTTGTGTCGTATCCGTGGTTCCATTCCTTTTGCTTGATGTCACCGCTGACCGATTACATCTTGTTGAAACCTCTCGACAAATGTGTCGTGATCATCATCAACATTCCAAGCTCTTTCAGGATATCGATTGAATTCATGTTGAGAATTACCATACTTGCTCTTCGATGACTTGTGATATCATCAATGACATCTTGACTTTCTGCCAACACAGACCTGGTTGTGCTTGGTTAATCCTTACGTTCCGAGATACTCTTGGAAGTGTTCCATTGTATCTCTTGAGATCTCTTGATCCAACCCTTACTTGAAACACCATGTTATCACTACCTCGGAGCATGAGTATGGTCCTCTGAATATCTTTTAGAACAGTGAAAATGCAACGTTGCATGTCCCTTCATCAATTATCCAAACACTGTTGTATGAGTAAAACTCATAATATCCTTACCCTGTTGACTAAATGAGTTCATACTTGGAGCCTAATCATGTATACCATGCTTTGCCTTCCCTTGCGAAGGATATACTCCCAATTCTTGTGTGTAAACACATTTTCCTTTCCATTGTTTTGTTTAACCTTCCTTGTGATCTATATGATGTAAGCAGAAATAATTCCCTGCTTATAAAACATCTCGGTCTACAACTCCGCCAGTGAGACCCTGTTACTATTGTTGATGACATTCTGGTAACCCCCGATGGACGAGAACTTTGCCTATTGGTCCGCCTCGTTTTCACGAGCAGGAAAATGGTTCTCTTCGTCCCTCGCCCTTGGTACCGATGTTGTCGCTGACATAACTGGCAGGCTATTCTCTGACATACCTTGTTGTCGTGACCGATGAGACGCCACTGTTCTCCCTATTCTTGATCGATACCCCTCCATAGCTCCACAGGATCGGAACCTGACTCTCCTGTAACATCCTTGATTCTGAAGCATCCTTTGCCGTTAACTTTGTTTGTTATCCCGAGCCACCCCTCGAGAGATAATCTACTCCCGATACCCTGAACCCCTGTTCACATTTCGTTCAGGTATCGATCGAATGTCCATTCGATAGATACTTCTTATTGTACCTTCATACTTTGCTCTCGATGTTTCCTAAGTTTCAACTCGAGAGATACTTCTGCCACATTCCCTGAATTGTTCATCAGATAATCGACACTACGAAGGTCAGATCTCCCAAAGTTACTCTTTACTTCCCCACTTAAATCTCGGGACGAGATTTCTTGTAGTGGAGGAGATTTGTAACATCCCCAGCATCACACTACAGAAATCACTTCTTAATCTTGCCAAGTCACTATGGTTAACAGTGCCTAATCATCTTTTGCTTCATGTCTCATTTTCAAATTCCAATTCTACTATGAAGTGAAAATAAAAGTTGTTCAAAGCAGAAACTAAAATGTTCATTTAATAGTAAATAAATCAGAGACAATTGTAAAATTATAGTCAACATTATTGAAAGTGGATAAGTGACTCTAACAATCTCAAACAGTGGCTGAAAATAACATTTAATAACCTTTTAGTTAATCTAAATTAAATATGAAATGGTATTTACCCCAAACTAGTTTTTGCTGATAGGATATATTGCACTGTGATTTATGGGCTAGCTCACACATTTTAGAAAACTCAATAAGTGCCCAACCAATTAGAAAAACAGGAAAAGAAAAGAAACAGAAAAGAGAAAATGGAAAAAGGGGCCTAAAGATTTTCACTGTGCACTAAGGCCTACCGCTACAGAACCATCCCAACCCACTAAGCCACCGTCATCGTCTTCGTCGCGCTGTCGGCACGCCCGCGCCCGCGCGCGCCCTTGCCGGTTGGATCCTCAACACGGCGACACTACAACGCCGCCGAGGGGATAAGCAGGAACCCCTCTGCCCCGTCGTCGCCCTTATCCACTCCTCCCTCACTCTCTGTCGCTCTCCTCCTTGTTCCCCACCGGAACCGAATCCCATCCTCGCCGTTCGCCATCGCAGACATGGCCACCGAGCCTCCCTCGCCGCTTCTCCGAGTCCACTCGCGCCGTCGTCGACTGCTACTTCTTCTCTGACCTCAAGCACGAGCCCGAGGACACTGCATCGCCGGATCAAGGTCGTCGTCTACCTCGGGACACCGCAGCTCGCCGGAGTCGATCCACTGTCCCCTGCTGCTACTAAGCATCCAACGAGCCCCCGTGTGCCTCCTAGGTGAGCATGTGCATGCGCGTCCTTCCCCTCTCTGCCTCGCTCGATTCCGTCCCCGTAACTATAGTGGCCGTTGTGCCCGAAGTATCTCGTCGCCGGCCATGGCATAGCCGTGGCCACAGCACGCCAAGCTCGCAGCCGAGCTCCGCCCCGAGTTCATGGGGCTCCCAGGAACCCAACGCGCCCACATAATCATCTCCCCGTGCTCCCTAGTGCCGATCCCGAGCGTGACCGAACTCCGGCGCCACCCGCGAGCTCATCGCCGATGAACACGACCGCCCCAGCTCTCTAGACTAGCACCGTTCGATGCGGCTCACGTCGCTTGTTCGAACGAGCGTTTCCCCGCGCCAATTGGTGGCCGGGAGGCGATTTCCGTGCCAATCCGCCATGTCGGTGGTCGCCGGAACCTCGCCGCCGGCGCGCCACCGCGGAAACGCCGGTTGGGCCCACTCGCCAGGTGGTTTAGCCACTAACTAGCCCCTAAACACTCATTGGCATGTGGGGCCCGTGTACTGTAGCGATTAGTGTTAGGGTTAATTAACTTGCCTACTAACTCTCACTGACATTTGGGCCCCACCCCGCTGATTAGCTAATTATGTTAATTAAAACCCTGTTAGAACTAACAGAGACTGACCACTCGGTCCCACTGGACGCAGTTGACTCAGTCAACCTAGCTGACTGGGCACTCTGTGTCTATGACATGCGGGGCCCACCACTTATTAGATTAAATAAAACATTTTATTAAATAAAAATAATTAGTTTAGACTAATGTCTCACTGACATATGGAGCCCACCCCCTAATTAACCCTGTTATTTAGATTAACTCACTGTTAGTCTTAACAGAGACTGACATGTGGGTCCCACTGGACCCACATGTCAGGTTTGACCTGGTCAGCCGACCTGTTGACCTACTGATGTCAGCATTGCATCATGCTGATGTCATAATTCCTTTTTCTGCTAAATAAATATAATTCCAAAAAATCATTTAAACTTTGAAAATTAATAACTTTTAAACCGTAGCTCGGATTAAAAAACTTAAAACATGAAAGTTGATCAGAACAACAAGACGAATCTGATCGTGTCGTCTGTTCCTTTGTCGGAACCCCCTACGTAGGAGAACTCGTAACTCCAAACCTGATTCTGATAGATGAATAGTGCATAATCACCGGTAAATAAATCCCACCTTGATCCTATGATAACTAAAATGACTTAGACATACTTCAGGCAACCCTGCACATCATCCTAGCTATGACATGTTCTGTGTTGCATCGTTAGCTGTGTATTTATATGTTTCCTTCCCCTCTTCTCTCTCGGTAGACCTCGACGTCGACGTAGCTCCCGAGGCCGACGCTGCTCAGGAGCCCGACGACGCAGTTGATGAGCTTGCCCTTGCCGTCGAGCAGACAGGCAAGCACCCCATTTTGAGCATTCCGATAACACCTACTCTTCTCTCTCTTATGCTTGCATTAGAAGTTGCTGCTGCTACTGTTGTCCTATATCTGCTGCATAGCCTGTTTAATTGTAACCTGTTGTTGATACCTAACTGTTATCCTAAACTATTAGTATAGTTTGGATAGAGACCCAGCAGAGACCCCACTATATCCCGACTGCCCCGCTGGATTATCAGAAGACCCGAGCAATGGGAACGAAGACCAGGCCCCGACACCGCACGACACTTCCCCTTAGTGGTTCGACACTACTGGGTAACTATCAAGTGCCGAGGGTGATACCTCGTCAGCACTTCTGATGATAACCTTGTAGGTTAGTTAATCGGTCATGGTCAGTGAGGGTGATTCCTCCTACACCACCCCCCGAAACCGACACTGTCGTGCAACTCCTCAAGAGTGGACCTCGAGGGTGATTTCTCTTACGTTCACCTTGACGGTTATGTCAGGTGGGGATCCAACGAGGGTGATGCCTCGGATTCCTTCTTGATGTGGTAGCCACACAGATGACTTTACATTACTGATAATACTGTTCATACTGGAAAAAGACGGGTCGGCCCTGAGGGGTACCCGCGCGAGCTTAATTGCGAGTGAGGTGGAGTCGGGTGGACCTGGATGGTGCCCGAGAGTTGAACATGAGGCGTGGCCGGGCATTCCTCGCCCTTGCCGCAAGTCCTCGAGACGGGGCGACGGGGTCACATCTTTCGTGAGTCTCTGCTCGTTACCGCACTACCAACACACTAATGGTTTGGATATTTGATCCGAGGGGCCTCTAGCCTGATAGCACTAACCATCACGTGGGCATAGTATGGGCGTTCTGCGTCGTATACATCAGCCGAAGCTTATTTGACGTCAGTAAGGAGCGGCGCACACCGAGTTGGACTGGGAACGCAACCGCGCTTGTATAAGGGGTTGCTAGGTCTACTCTCGGTGGCCCCGTAAGGTGCAGGAGTTCCCGGGGCGATGGCCCAAGACCCCTGGGGGCATAGGTTAGTCCGGCGTGCTGACCTCTCTTTTAAGCCTAGGTCGGGTTGCGGCGTGTTTCTTAGCCGAGGCCGGGCATGACCCAGAAAAGTGTGTCTGACCGGAGTTAAGCAAGCGTGGTGGGTAAGTTGGTTCACCCCTGCAGGGAAGAACTAATCTATCGATAGCCTGTCCTATGGTAACTGACACTCGGAGTTGTATCCCGATCGGTACAACTAGAACTGGTGACTTGAGATGAAATGGATAGTATGGCTCTGGGATTGCTTTCTCGCAGGGAGTCGAGGAAGAATCTCTGGCCGAGGTTGATGATATTACAACTACTTTACCTTATGTTAATCTTCACTCTTCTAATGCTGCAAGACCAATGAAGATGCTTGAAGATGCTAGTCTTCGATAGGACTAGGCTTCCCCCCTCTATTCTGGCAATTCTGCAGCCCAGTCCACATATACAGCCCTCCTTTGAAAATGTTGCATACGTAGTGTTGATCCTTGCTTGCTGAGTACTTCGGATGAGTACTCATGTTTGCTTTACTTTCTTTTTCTCCCCATACCCATATGTCTCCGCTAGATGACGGAGCCCCTGAGATAGCAGCCCCCGTCGATGACTACGGCTACTACTACTACCCTCCCGGCGAGTACTACTGCGAGGAGCCAACTGACGACCAGGAGTAGGATTCGGAGGATCCTAGGCAGGAGGCCTACGCCTTTCGATCGTAGTATTTTTATTTTGCCCCGCCTTTCTAAAGGCTTATCTCTATTTCTGTAATATATCTGTACCCAGATATCTGATGCTTGTAAGCCATCGAGCTATGTATTCGAGCCCTCGAGGCCCTAACTTGTAATATAAAGCTTGTATGATTTTATTTATGTTTTAGAGTTGTGTTGTGATATCTTCAAGTGAGTCCTTAGGCTTGATCATGTGCATTTGTGTGTATGGTTAGTGCACGATTAAGCTGGGGTCATCACATGGCGCACCCCTCCTAGGCCGCCGGCTGAGTGGGAGAAGGAAAGGGGGGGAGTCGGCCTCCCCCTTCCTTTCCTCTCCCCTCTCTTCCCTTTTTCCCATCCAGTAAAAGGAAAGGGGGGCCGAATTGGACTAGGCCCCCAAGTAGGATTCCTCCTACTTGGGGCGCCCCATGGCAGCTCCCCTCCCCTCCCACCTATATATACGTGAGGAGGGGGCGCCTAGAACACACACCAACAATTGTTAGCCGTGTGCGGCGCTCCTCTCCACAGTTTACGCCTCCGGTCATATTCTCGTAGTGCTTAGGCGAAGCCCTGCGCGGATCACTTCACCATCACAGTCACCACGCTGTCGTGCTAACGGAACTCATCTACTTCCTCGACACTTTGCTGGATCAAGAGTTTGAGGGACGTCATCGAGCTGAACGTGTGCAGAACTCGGAGGTGCCGTACGTTCAGTGCTTGATCGGTCGGAACGAGAAGAAGTTCGACTACATCAACCGCGTTGTCAAATGCTTCCGCTTTCGGTCTACGAGGGTACGTAGACACACTCTTCCCCTCTCGTTGCTATGCTTCTGCTAGATAGATCTTGCGTGAGCGAAGGAAATTTTTTGAAATTGCATGCTACGTTTCCCAACAGCACAACCAAAGATTAATTAGAGGAGGGATGGGGTTTCGAGACTTAAAAATGTTCAATATAGCGCTCCTTGGCAAACATGGATGGAGGCTAATGACAGAACCCAACTCGTTATGTGCTTGAGTGTTAAGAGGAAGATACTTCCCTTTGTGTGATTTTATGCAAGATAGTGCGCCCAACTCTTCAGCGACATGGCGGGCAATCATAGCGGGGCATAAGGCTTTGAATGCTGGGCCGATCAAGCGCATTGGCAGTGGTTCAACGATGTCTATCTGGGAGGATAAATGGATCCCAAACACGTTGGGCTCCTGTAGCACGCCTAGGTGCTACTTTTTGAGATTGCGTTGGTTTTTCCCTTGAAGAGGAAAGGGTGATGCAGCATAGTAGAGGTAAGTATTTCCCTCAGTTAAGAACCAAGGTATCAATCCAGTAGGAGAAGAACGCGCAAATCATCAATACCTGCACAAACAATCAAACACTTGCACCCAACGCGATAAAGGGGTTGTCAATCCCTTCACGGTCACTTGCAAAGGTGAGATCTGATAGAGATAGATAAATAAAACTAAACAAAAGATAAATATTTTTTTGGGTTTTTTGGTGTATAGATCTGAAAGTAAAAGATTGCAAAATAGTTGATCGGAAACTAATATGATGGAAAATAGACCCGGGAGCCATAGGTTTCACTATAGGCTTCTCTCTTGAAGGCAAATAATACGGTGGGTGAATAAATTACTATCGAGCAATTGATAGGAAAGCGCAAAGTTATGACGATATCCAAGGCAATGATTATGCAATATAGGCATCACGTCCGTGTCAAGTAGACCGACTCCTGCCTGCATCTACTACTTTTACTCCACACATCGACCGCTATCCAGCATGCATCTAGAGTATTAAGTTCATAAAGAACGGAGTAACGCCTTAAGTAAGATGACATGATGTATAGGAATAAACTCATGCAATTTGATGTAAACCCCATCTTTTTATCCTCAATGGCAACAATTCAATACGTGTCTCGCTACCCCTACTCTGTCACTGGGTGAAATCACGCAAGATTGAACCCAAAGCTAAGCACCTCTCCCATTGCAAGAAAAACCACTCTAGTTGGCCAAACCAAACCAATAGTTCGAAGAGAAATACAAAGATACCAAATCATGCATATAAGAATTCAGAGAAGATTCAAATAATATTCATAGATAAGCTGATCATAAATCCACAATTCATCGGATCATGACAAACACACCGCAAAAGAAGATTACATCGGATAGATCTCCAAGAACATCGAGGAGAACATGGTATTGAGAATCAAAGAGAGAGAAGAAGCCATCTAGCTACTAGCTATGGACCCGTAGGTCTGAGGTAAACTACTGACGATTCATCAGAAGGGCAATAGAGTTGATGTAGATGCCCTCCGTGATCGAATCCCCCTCCGGCAGGATGCCGGAAAAGGCCCCAAGATGGGATCTCACGGGAATAAAAGGTTGCGGTGGTGGAAAAGTGTTTTCATGGATGCTTCTAGTGGTTTGGGAATATATGTGAATATATAGGAGGAAGACCTAGGTCAGGAGGGTCACGAGGGGCCCACAAGGTAGGGGGGCTCTCCCCCCCCCCACTAGGGCACGCCCTCCACTCTTGCCGCCGCCTCGTGGCTCTTCTGACTTGCACTCCAAGTCCCTGGGTGTCTTCTGGTGCAAGAAAAATCATCGTGAAGTTTTATTCCGTTTGGACTCAGTTTAGTATTCCTTTTCTGCGAAGCTCAAAAACAAGGAAAAAACAGAAACTGGCACTGGGCTCTAGGTTAATAAGTTAGTCCCAAAAATAATATAAAATAACATATTAATGCATATAAAACATCCAAAACAGATAATATAATAGCATGGAACAATCAAAAATTATAGATACGTTGGAGACGTATCA
Organism: Thinopyrum elongatum; assembly: GCA_011799875.1. Taxonomy (NCBI): domain Eukaryota; kingdom Viridiplantae; phylum Streptophyta; class Magnoliopsida; order Poales; family Poaceae; genus Thinopyrum; species Thinopyrum elongatum. Next base: position 662,359,505 of record CM022298.1, read on the forward strand.
CTGGGTGATGCGCAGATCCGCTGGGTAGCGGATCTTATTGATGATGAGATTGGACTTGGAAATCTGATATTATCAGACAATCTTTTATACCCCCAGACGTCGACGCATTCCTTAAAATTCCTTTGAGGACGGGAGGGGGAGAAGATTTCATTGCCTGGGCGCCTGAGAGGTCTGGGACATACACTGTAAAGTCAGCATACCGCTCTCTAATGATTTAGAACGAGCATAAAGCTCTAGAAGAAGGGACGTTTATGGATACTTCAGAGACGGATAAACAGTTGTGGTCTCGGTTATGGAAACTCAAAGTACTGCCCAAAGTTCGCATCTTCTGGTGCTGCATGATGCGCGGGATTCTTCCGGTCGAAAGTACACTGAAATATCGACATATATCCAGTGAGAGCAAGTGCAAAATCTGTTTGCATACGAAGGAGGATATGATGCATGCATTACTGAATTGCACGCAGGGGAGAAGGTTTTGGAATGAAGCACCTGAATGGCTTGATATTAAGCGACAAGACCTGCACCCTCTCACTTGGGTTAAGGATATCCTTTGTGATTCCTTGTTTTCATATTCTGACAGAGCAAAATTGGTGTCCATTATGTGGTCTATCTGGACCTCACGTAACAACAACACACACGATAAAGGCAATTTTGGTCTTGTTCAGTCTATGAAGCTAATCCGGGAAGCTCTAGCGTTACTTGAATTACCTCAAGATCATGCGCGTATCTTGCATGGTCATGGGTGGCGGCCGCCTGATGATGGATGGATAAAAATCAACACTGATGGCAACATTGCTATGGAGGGTCCCTGAGGGGGTGTTGGAGGGGTGGCAAGATCTTCGTCCGGGCTACATGGTGTAAGCCATACACTGGGATTATGGACCCTCTCCTAGCTGAAGCGTTGGCTCTTCGAGATGAAGTAATTTTTGCAAAGCTTCGAGGTTATGATCAAGTCATCTTTGAGACTGATAGCTTAGAGATGGTAAATCTCTGGCACTCGCACCACGATCGTTCGGTGCTGGCGCTGATCCTTACCGACATTGGGGAGCACGCCTGTTCTTTTAAGTCTCTCTCCATTTACTTATACAAGGCCACTATGGAATACTCCCTCCTTTCCAGTTTATAGGGCTCAACTCAAAAATCTCACCAACCATGGTAGATGATGAGTGGTGGAATAATTTTGGTAGTTTGCAAAAGTACTCAATTAATGCGCTCATTTTCATCAAACAATTGTGTTTACCAATGCATTAATTGCAATGCATGCATGCATGATCAATTAATAACTAAGGACTTCTACATGCATTGGTGAGTTTTCTTTTAATTCTTGCATGCAGTGATTTAATGCACCTCGATATCTGACTGTGTGATGTGAAGTAATAGAAATAAGACTTATAAAATGGGAAAACGAAATTTTTGAGATAAGTCTTATAAACCGAAAAGGATGTAGTATACATTTTGCATCTATACAAGGCCACCAACAGTAATCGAGGCAAAATTAATGATATTTTCTTGTACTAGCAACCTGTTTAATACTTGCATGCATGCAGTCATAATGACAGTCAACTACTTCCTCCACTCAGTTTCCTTGCATGCATCCGGCGTATTAATGATCCCAGTAAACGAAAAGAAAATCTGACTTGCAAAGCAAGCAGTAAATTTTACATTGGTACCTGTAATCTGAGTTTGTGGCCTTGTATATAAAAATGAAGGGAGTATTCAACATGTTTTGAGATCAGCAAATTCTTCCGATCAGCTTTAATTGTGCTAAGCAGGCTACACATTGGAATTGGATGTAACAGATTGTTTGTTAGACTTTACTCCTTGTTTCCTTGTAACTAGCCTCCTGGTAGATTCTGCGGGGGTGGTTTCTGTTGAATAAAGCTTCCCAATTTCCCCGGGAAAAAAGTAAGGTAATGTTGTCCTCTTGGTTTCAGGCATCTAAACGATGGCAATTAAGCTCCACGCATACCCTGTCCGACGACATATTTTCCTTCTTTCTCTTTTCTTCACTTCCAATTCCAGTACGCGCGGAGGCTTAGCACGCGCGCACGCCGGCGAGGCCAAGGGACCTGATCGAATTGGCAGCGACCCTTGGTTGAAGCACCATGCATGCCTCTCCTCTCCTCTCCCGTCAGTGTGCCGCCGGCGATCTTTTTCCCGTGAATTCCAATATATAGAAAATTACTCAAAATATCTATAAATCAAAAGAATTACTTATAAAATACTCCCTCCGTCCCACAATATAAGACGGTTTTGCAAGCTATGTTAGCTTGCAAAAATGTCTTACATTGTGGGACGGAGGGAGTATCTATAAAATTCAATAAAATTTTCGGCATGACATTTGCTAAAAAATTGAACATATTGCGTGCTAGAAATTTGAAAAAACGAAAATGAATATTTCACAAAATCGTGGTACTCGTGTATATTCCGTGAAAACGCATAGCACGAAATTCATTGCGAGCAACAAATTGTATAAAATTATATATACTCTCTTCCATCCAAATTAACTGTTGCAACTCTATACAACTTTAGTACAAAGTTGTACTAAAGCTAGCACAATTAATTCCGATCAGAGGGAGTAGAATCCTTAGAATTACTCAAGTATATCTATGAAATTAGCCGAATTAGTTCTATAAAATTTAATAAAAAATGATATGACCTTTTCTAATTGGACCTGTTGAGTGCCAAAATTTTGACGGAAGGGAAATGAATCTACATTTCGCCAAAACTTCGACACTCATGTATACTCCCTGACATAGCGTGAAATTCATCAAGATCAACAAATTGTTGCCTCAGCTCGTTGGCGAACGACCGCTCGATGGCCGGTTTGACATCAGATATCAAGCACAACACATATCATATAAAAACCATGTCATCATCAGAATTAACTTTAATATATGACTATAAAAATGATACTAACCTAATTTCACATATTAAAAACACAAGAAAAAAAGGAGGGGTACCATCTACATGGAGGAAACTAGGGGCGGCGGTGGATGGCCGTAGCGCGGAGATGGCAAAGTACGGCCGAAACCACATAGGGTAGCGGTGGACGGTACGGCCGGATCCACAACGAGAGACGACGGAGCTCATGCGCGCGTATTTGGGGGCTGCATTGTCGATTTTTATTGCTTTTAACCAAATAGATTCCGCACGAAATGAGCACAAAGTTACATCCATGTTGCTGTGAACTACTGTACTACCCAAAAACTAACATGCGTGAAGTTGTAACTACTAAATACAAATGGAAAGGGGAAGACGCACAGTTCGAGTCCTCTAGGGAATACCCGTTTATTTGCTCCCCTTTCACTAGTGAGTTACCCTTACAAGACACGCTGGATGTCATCCGAGACAAAGTTGTAGAATTTGGACCTATGGTTGACCATAACGAGTCTAGACTTCTTGTGACGCACTACCTCCACACCAGACATGACAGCACCCGTGTGTGTCGATCGTGTGGCCTGTGCGTTGGTCGAAACCAAACTCAAAGACTTTGGTGATGCAAAACCTCCCAGCTCCCAGGTAGACAAAGCTGCAATCCATCATCGCCCAGTCCTGAGGCAGATCGTCAAGGTGTGGCCAGTTGTACACCAAAGGCCGACCCCTCTTCGTGAGAATACGGGAGAGGATATCCATTGCACAAAAGGGGTGGCCTTCATCATTAGCAATTCCAAACACGAGGTTGTCGAGCTCTGGCACATGCACGGCACGATCTAAGAATGGCAGCCTCCAGGAGCCGGCCTTGAACAACTTGCGACTGGCCGTGTTGAAGCAGTAGGTGCCCAGGCTTTCTTCTCCGGAGGAGACAACAAGAATTCTGTCACCTTCAACGTCAAGCAGCGCATGGGAATTGACTATGCAATTGTCAGCATAGGCAGGTGGTGACGGTAGCTTGAGCCAGTTCCAGCCTTTCATCGTCCTGCCATTGGAAGGGCCACTGTACATGAGTACCTCGAAGTTGTAGGGGTCGTAACTGGAAGGGAACCTTCCCATAACGTAGAAGACATGAGCACGTTCACGGTCAGAGGCTTCGGGATTGGTGGTGGAGAAGCTGATGGGCCTGCTCCCCTTGGGACTGTTGAGGTGTGGAATTGGCTGGAGGGAACCGGCGTCCATGTTGTATAGGACGGTGTGCCCCTCGGCGTCCACGCAGAGGATCTTGCTAGCGCCGCTGCTGCCTCGTCCATAGAAGGGCAGGAAATCCATCCTTTTGTTGTCTGGGATGGACCGTTCGAACCTGACCCTGGGCGGAGGAATCGGCGAGACGGTCTCCATCCATGGTGGCACCACGCCTGGTGATTGCCAATCCATATTGACCTTGGATTTTTCTGCCGCCCGTGCTTCCGCCGTGGATCCGTAGAAGAGATGCTCGCCGGCCTTGATTCGACTCACCGTATACCAGGTGCTGCCACTGCCATACCTCTGCATCACAAGATTCAAGAACTGCCGCGCCTTCATCGCTCGCCACTCCTACCAACAAAGAGAGATCGCGAATTAGATGATGAATGATACCTCAGAAACCAAGCACTTCCACGGAAACAAACAAGATGGACCAGGGAAATAAAACGGGTAAGAGAAATAAGGAGTAATACCTAGGCAGACAGATTCAAGTCTCTTCCACCTCCAATTCCACGGGACGACGACGGCGACGACGGCCGCGGCGGCAGAGGCTGGGATAGGATGGGAAAGAGATGAGGTGACTTGCCCCCCTATATCTGACGTCCATTCAAGATCTAACGGAGGCGATTAGCCCAAGGGGAAGACAGCTCCCTATTTAGATTCTCAAAAATAAATTATAAAAGAATAACAGAACCTATTATGCAGGAACGTACAGTGTTAAAGAAGCAAAAACTGAATAATTCAATACCACTTGTCTACTGACTTTACAACGGAATCGAGCAGTGCGGCAGATAACTAGAAAGGAATCCATGGAGGTCTTGCGATCTTTAGTCCACAACAGCCCCTCCTCTGTGTGTGTGTGGGGGGGGAGGGGGGGGGGATCCCCGGCCTCTCCCCCCTCGGCCGTTGTGTTGCTCGCTCTAAACCCTCTCCTCGGCGGCGCGACGTGGGAGACAACAAACTCGCTGAGCTCGCTCAGAGCGTTGCCATGTGTTTCTGATAAGAAATTTGGTGCCGAAAACTGCGAAGTGTGGGCCGTTTTACCCTTGGTCCGATCCCTTTTGTTGGATACATGATGAACGTCAAATAAAGGGGGCCAAGTTGTAGCGTGACTTGCTAGAGAGAAGTCTCGTGGTGTCTTATCATTTTCTTCTCCAGTTCTTTAGAATCACATGGTCACTTTATTGCTCTATAGTTAGGAGTACATAGAAGGATCCCATGGCTGAAGAAGCCAAGATAATGACCATGATCAAGGGAGAGAACACTCTTTACAAGATTCTTATGCACCTTGTAGTTCAACGCTCCAGCGTCGTGAATAAATCTTACTGAGGTGAAGAAACTGAGTTGTATGCGCACGTGCTCCCTTCGTTGATGATCTTTACTATGTTGGATGCATCACATGCAATATAAAAAAAAGCACATACAATGTTGCCCTAGAACATACACTGCCAGAAACGCCCCCTATGCTGACGGCCATGGCCGTCGGCATAGCCCTGATTCCCGTCGGGACAGGCCTATGCCGACGGCCCCCGTCGGCATAGGGTCGTCGGCAACATATCCGTCGGCGTAGCCCGGGAGGCCGTCGGCATAGATCCTATCCCGACGTTGTCCGTACATCTATGCCGACGGCCTCGGCCGTCAGCAACGTCCCCGCCTAATGGTGGCCGCCGTCAAGTGCAGACCAACAGCTGCGCGGCACGTGGCACATGTATGCCGACGGCTTGGCCGTCGGCATATATGTGCCACGTGGCGCGCAGTTGTACCTCCTGGGGCAGGGTTATGCCGACGGCTGAGCCGTCGGCGTAGTTTAAATCTATGCCGACGGCTGCCCTGCCCCAAGAATGCCCAATGACTGCCACGTGGCTGCTATGTCGACGGCCTAGCTGTCGGCGCACTTTACAACTATGCCGACGGCTAGACCGTCGGCATAGCTGCCACGTGGCAGCCACTGGGAGCTCTCGCCATATCTATGCCGACGGCTAGGCCGTCGGCATAGTTTCTGTCTGTTTTTTTTCTTTTTCCTATTTCTTTTCAGCTCAATTCATTTGAATATATAGAGCATATATAAGAATCATACATCAATATATGCATCACATAACAATAAGGAGCAGCATCACACAACAAATGCATCATCACGCAACATAAGAAGTATCGCAAACCATAAACATATAAGTATCATCACCACCAAGCATATAAGAATATCACAAACAACAATAAGTAACATCACAAGCATATAAGTATCATCACCACCAAGACCGCCACAAGTCACCCAAAGGCTTAAGCGCCTGGACGTCGAGCACCGCGGAGGTCGTCACCGCCAAGTCTGCCGAAGCCCAGGTCGTCACTGCTAGCGGCAGTGCCACCGCCAAGACCGCCACCGCCTCCGCCTCCGCCTCCGCCTCCGCCTCCGTGGATCGGAGTGATCGGGCTCTGTGACTCGGGAGTGCTGCGAAGACCACCACCAACGGTAGACGATCCACCGGTTCTCTGGATGTTGAAAAGACATGTTAACGGGATATATGACTGTATTGAATAAACGATATGCTTTGGGTGAATAGATTGGGGATGAACTAACCGGCAAGGGGCCAGCGTTCTGTGCCAGAAACTCCTCAAAGGTAAGCAGCCTTGGTTGTGGTGGAGGAGATGGTGCTGGTTGCAATTGAGGAACCCTGCCGGCCGCCATTTTCTGAAGAGCGTGCTGCATCATGTGATTGTTCTGCTCATGGAATGCAAAAAGGCTCTCGTGCCACGCCATGGTCTCCTGGCGTGTGTACTCCATGTAGGCCTACGGTATGACATGATGGAACTCATAAAACTACTAAATGCGGAAAATAAAGTGAGCAATGAAGATAAGAGGGAAAATACTTACAGATTGCCGCTCCTGAAAGAGGGACTGTGACTGCGCACTGGTCATGGGCGTGCTCGTGCGCTGGCTCAGGCTCGGGTCGATCCGACAGAGCTGTGTGTAGGAGATAATAGGAGTGATCACAGCATCCAGAACCGCGTCCCGACCGTGCTCCTTGGGCCCCATGCCCACCACCACCCTCTCGTCCAGATCAGCCGTAATGGGGTCAGGTGTGTCAGGATGTAACCTCAGATACCCTTCGGAGTAGGCCTTCTTCTTCTGTGCGGTCTTGCCGTAGTACTTGGGCTCGCCAGGCTTGGAGTCCTTCTGCGTATGGGCGATCTCCCACGCCTGCATGTGTGAGAGCGGCCGCTTCAGTTTCTCCTCCTGTACCACCAAACAGAGGTTAGTCATACATAAGAAAGTGACGGTAAATAGAAGAAGAAGAATGTTTAATGAGGTTAGTCATACATTAAGTGTCTTGTGGAGAAAGTGGTTTCGGTTTCCCTGAGCATGTACTCCCTCCTTCCCTCGGTTAGCCTTGTTTTTGATGCTCGTAGCTGCCCAGGCTCCATCCTTATCACACCAAAGATCCACCAATGCCGCCTAGGACTCGTCTTTTCCATAACACCAATTTGGACACACCTACATAATAAAAGCATAATGGCATGTCAACACGAAACGGTGAAATGTACCACAAACATCGGAATGAAAAATCTTTTATACTTACCGCCAAGTACTCGTGCCTCTCCAAGGTAATGCCCATCCTCCGCGCTTCTTCCTTGGTCATCTTCACACCAAGAACGTCATGATAGTATGTCGAGATGGCCACCCAGCGCACCTCGTACTGGAGCTGGCGGGCCTTCTTCTTGGCTTGGCGCAGCATGATCTGGTCGGCTCTAGCCTGGTGCTCCGGAAGAACTCGATAGAATTTCTACAATCATGCATGAAACAAGAATGGAAGAAGCCATGAGTTAAATCATTCATGAAACCAGAATGGATTTGTGCTTCTAAAGAGAACTCACCCAGAAAGTAGTGATCACGGCCTTGGCATGGGTCTCATGGTCCGCGTGGAGGGCCGCTTCCCAGTGGTCCCAGCTCGTGGCCAAAACCCGATGGTCCGGGTGCCTGACTGGATCCGGACAGTACAGCCCCGGCCAGTGTAACTTCAGCAAGACGGTGATGAGCCGTTGGCAATACGGGCCCCTTTAGGATAAATCCAGTTGCTGCAAAAGAATGAAATATTAGCATGTGACAAGCAAAATAAATTACTACCGGAATGAGCATATGACAAGCAAAAGAATGAAATTCTTATAAAGTGGCCCTTACTCTTTCCCCGTGGGCTCAATGAGCCACTTCTGCTCCTCAGTAGCAGGAATCTGCTTTGGTAGCTTTGCGTTACCACGCAGCCACCCCATTTGCCAACCCCCTCCGCGCCACCACCATCATCCCCGCCACCACCCTCCTCCTCGCCTGCCTCCTCCCCCTCCCCAACCTCCTCCTCCACCTCCTCCTCGGCCCCATCCCGAACCTCCTCCTCCTCCTCGTCCTCCTCCTCCTCCTCGTCAGAGGGTACCTCACTAGAGGAGGGCCTCGAAGACAACACCCCTAAGTCGGTGAGGGTGCGCTCTTTCTGGCCGCGACCCCCTGTAGTGGCTCTTCCCCCACCACCTCGCCCTCTAGGGGCTCTCCCCCCGCCCCCTCCTCCTATAGGGGCACCTCTACCTCGACCTCCCTGTGAGGAGTCATCGTCAAGTAGCCGGGGGGGAGGATTACATGCTCGACCACTCCGACTAGGCAGGCCGACGACCTTGCGTAGGAAACCCACGCCGTCGGCCTTCCCCTTGCCCATGTTCCACGAACCTGCATTGAAAAGAGAATAAGCAATTAGTACATTAATAAAATGAAGGAAAAGGCATAATAATAAGGAATAATAAACACATTAATAAAAAAGCATATTCCTAAACTATAGAAAAAAAAAGACTTGAAACGTACATCTGCTAGAACCCATACGAATCGTCACTGTTGTAACCTCTTTCTCGGTCGGTCTCATCATCACTATCAATCATATCATCTTCATTGTCTGACGGAGGTGGAGGCTCTTCCTCGTTGTCAACGTCTTCGTTTAACTTTTCTAGCATAAGTATGTCATTTTCATTGACAATGGTCTCACCATCATTCCGTGCATCATCGTCGTTTGGATCCACATCATCATCACCCAATGGTCTAGCGTCATCGTTTCTAACCACATCATCATCATCAGGTTGCTCTTGATAGAACACTCCCTCGTATGTCATGGGGTTAATGTTGTAGTAATCGTCTTCATTCGGGTCCGGTAGCTTACCATGTGGCGACACCTTGAACACAACTTCCCAACCCTTTAGGTACTCTTTCTGGCATGGGTAAGGCAGATAATAAACTTGTGTAGCTTGGGTAGCCGCAATGAAGAGATCGGCTCCGGCATAGATGGTTGATGGTTTAACTTCGACCAAACCAATGTAAGGCGTATGTTTTACCCCCTCCCGCGGATCGAACCATCGGCATTTGAACACAGGCAGACTTAGGGTCCCGCGCCCCTTGCGGAATTTAATCTCGTATATATTTTGTACCCTTCCGTAGTAGTCTACTGAATTTTGACCGGGGGTGTACACTCCGGTATTTATAGTTTTGGGATCAGGCCGGCTGTTCTGGTGCTCCTCTATATGGAAGCGATACCCATTCACATCATACTTTTTACATGTCATGGCGGCAGGGTCAAAACCCATGGAAACCCATCTCAATTCATCATCCATAGATATGTTCGGATCTTTTCCCTACAAGTATAATTGAAATTGCTGGGTGCATTAGTTTGGTTAACTAATAAATGTAGAACTAGGTATTTAATAGGGGAATGTGGAAAATTACTTTCTCCATGAACCAAGCAACAAAATTTTTACGTCCAGGGTTTCCATGACGGAGAAGAGTAAGTGCCTCCGCCTCAGTAGGAGGATTCATTCCCGTCCATTCCTCTTGAACAAAATCACTAAAAGAAGAAAAGCGGTGTTAGACTGGGACTAAGTGAACATAGAACATGATGATGTGGAAGACATAAAGGAATGGTGTAGTGGTATTACCTCATCCACACTTCCTCAACTTCCTTGATGTTGTGCAAGATATAGAACATGAGGTACTCCCACTCTTGTCGTGGCATGTTATAAGATTTCGAGGCCCCAGGCCTCCCACCTTGCACGTTGAATAGATGGAGCCTGGGTTGATACTTGGACTCTTCTATATTGTATCGAGGCACCTTGTTATGCAGATGGGGAACGTGGTCTGGATAGTATGATGTCCTGAGGTCTGACACCTCCTCTAGGATAACTGCCTCAGCTATGGAAGCTTCAATCTTAGCTTTGTTTCCACATTTCTATCGGAGATGCTTGTTCTGTCTCTCAGGGCCGTACTGCCAGCGATTCTGCACAGGCCCCCCCAACAATACCTCATTCACGAGGTGCAGAATGAGATGTGTCATCGGAGTAAAGAAGCCTGGCGGAAAGATCTTCTCTAGCTTGACTATCAACTCCGGTGCCTTCTTATGCAATTTTTCAATCACGTCTTTACTTACTTCTTTAGCATAGAGCGTGCGGAAGAAATGGCTTAGCTCGGCAAGCACTCGCCAGACATGCTCGGGGACATAGCCTCGGGGACATAGCCTCGAACCATCACCGGCATTATCCGCTCAATCCATACATGGTAGTCATGACTCTTCAGGCCAGTCACTTTGCCCGTTGAAAGATTGACTCCCTTACTTATATTCAATGCATAACCATCGATGAACTTCAAAATGTGTTTCAGCCAGATAAGTACTTCCTTTTTTTCTGGCGTTTTAAGGACAAAGTCAGCATCTGGCTTGAACCAGTTTTTTCGCCCGCCTGTGGGAGGCTTCATGTTTAGACGTGGTCTATCACAAATTCTCTGTTGATCGGCTCTAGCTTTAATGTCATCCTTCGTCTTATCACGAATGTTGAGGATCGTGCGAAAAAGGGACACTGCCACATTCTTTTCGGTGTGCATCACATCTATGTTGTAAGGAAGTTTGAGGTCCTTGAAATAGGGAAGCTGCGAGAAGGGGGTAATGTGAGTCCAGTTGTGCGTCTCACCATATCCCTCGAAGCCTTTGGCTTTGGCTTTGGCTTTGCCTTTGACTTTAGGCTTGAGAGCTTTTAGCTGAGCAAGAACATCTTCCCCCGAAAATGTTGGAATCTCGGTTACTTCATGAACAACCCTGCCTTTCGTGAAGTTCTTCTTGTCTTCCCTGTCTGGATGGTCTGGAGGGAGGAACTGTCGATGCAGGTCAAAGGCTACATACTTTCCACCCTTACTCAGCCAAATCATTCGCAGAGCCTGCATGCACACTGGGCATGGCATCTTTCCACTTGTACACCATCCGCAAAATAGAGCATAGCCGGGAAAGTCATGCATGCAATAGTGCAACCAAACTTTCATCAAGAAATTTCTCTGCAGATCCCGGTCGTATGTCAACCTCGGAAAGTACCAAGAATGGTGCAAATCATCCACCAGCGGCTGCATAAACACACCCAATTGCTTCCCCAGGTATTCAGGCCCCGGAATAATGAGCGACAAGAACATGGTCTTGCGTTGCATTAGGGCACCGGGAGGGAGATTGAGCGGAATTACAAACACGGGCCAGCAGCTGTATGGATTGGACGACATACCATATGGATTGAACCCATCACCTGATATGGCTATTCTGACATTCCCAGCCTCGGCTGCTTCCTCGGGGTATTCTTCATCGAACAACTTCCATGCTTCGCCTTCCGATGGATGTACGATTTTATTTGGATTGTACCTTATACCTTCCTTGTGCCACTTCATCATTTTGGCAGACTCCTCCGTGATGAAAAGGCGCTGCAGTCTTTCTATGAAATGGAGATACCGAAGAACCTTAACGGGGATGGCTAGCTGCTTTTTCTCACCATCCTCACCGACCACCTCAATGTACCAAGACGAACCGCACTCCCTACAGTACTTGTCATCTGCATACTCGTGCCTAAACAAAAGGCAATTCTTCGGGCAAACATCTATTTTCTCATAATCCATAGAGAGTGCCTTCATGATTTTCTTTGTAGCGTACATGCTTTTCGGCAGTTCATGACCCTCAGGGAGGCTGTTAGCCCATACTCCCAGGAATGCTTCGAAGCATTTCTGGCTACAGCCGTACTCAGCCTTGGCTGCAATCAGTTGCGAGATGGCATCCAGCTGAGATATTTTCACAGCCGCATAAAGAGGTTTCTTCGACGAGGCCAAGACCTCCAAGAAGGCCTTTGTGGTTGCCTCCGTCTCCTCTGGTTCATTCTCTGAAGGTGTCGAATTTGCCGTTTCTGCAACAATGACATCATCTAGCATGTCCCTGACCCCGTCGTCCTCATATCCATCGATGCGTTGTCGCATCACCTCCTCTCTACCACGGTCCTGCTCGGCTATGTTTATCGGCGGCATGTCAAAGTTTGGCATATATTCGTGCGTGCGAAGGTGCTCAGTCATGTCCTTCTGATTTCTACGGTGATGTCTGGCACATCTCGCACAGGGGCATGGTGGGATAATTCTCATTGGACGACGGAATATCTCCTTCAAATACACATCGGTTTTCGTGATCCACTCTGATGTTACTCGATTCCGACGGATAAAACAACTGTACATCCACTGATTATCTGCCATCCTCTGCTTTTTTGCAAGGCACACAACATAATTAAGGATTCACTTAAATTAATCACATCAAATTTTCATTTTCTACCGTGTTGAATCCACCTACATCTCTAATAGGTAAAGATGGGTCATAATCCCACCCGAGGATGTGTAGATTGAGTACGTTCTCCATTCTACCCCGTTCTGAGACAAAATTTTGGCAGCACCTCCCCGCTGTTCTCCAGATACACGTCTCGACAAATAGCCGAGAGAATGTGCTCCGGAGAACAATGGGGAGGCGCCGCCGAAATCTTGTCTTGAAACGGGGTAGAACATGGAGAACATACCCAATCTACACATCCTCGGGCTGTCCGTGGAAAACGCTGGACAATCCGAAAGAGCTGCAGTGATAAATATGCAATTGAATGCATATTTATCGATGCAACCCTTTTGGACGGGAGACGCCTATGTTACGCGACTTGACTTGAGAATGAAATCTAGTAAGATGAAAAAATGTAGGAGATGGACTTGTAGCTCACCCTCGGTTGTAGGGGAAGGAGTTGAACAACAGCGGGATGCTCAGGGACCAATGCGTCGGACGACGGTCACTCCGATGAAATGCAACACCACAAAGCCTACAAATTCCACAGAAAGAACAACTTAGATCATCACATCTCAGTCAAGTGTCAAACTTTTGTCTTCTATTCTTTTAGCAAAATCATCATGAGTATCAATTTTTTTAGCAAGATCATCACATCTTAGTAAGTCTCAAAATTTTGTGTTCAATTATTTTAGCAAGATCATTATGAGTATAAAAAAATAGCAAGATCATCACATCTCAGTCAAGTGTCAAAATTTTGTCCAACATCCATCCATCCATTCATCTATCATTAACTTGACCAACATCCATTCATCAACATGACCTAACATTAAATTCATGACAAACAAAGTTTCTAAAAAAATTCACCGACATTCCATCCATCCACCATCTATGAATCTAACAACATCCATGCATCCATCTAACAAAAATTTATCCATACATCCATCCACCTAAAAACAGTAGCAAGAAGAAGAAAAAAACATACAAAAAAAATCTATTTATCTAGCTATCTATCCATCCATTCATCTATTTATCTAACTATCTATCTATATATCTAACTACCTAACTACAAAAACAATAGCAAAAGAAGAAGAAAACAGCAGCGGCAGCAGTAGCGGGGGGGGGAGCGTTAGGGTGGCGGGGGAGTTCACCGAGGGGGGCAGTACGGGAGCGGCGAGGGGGTACGGGTCGGGGCAGGGGACCAGGCGGCCGAGCAGCACACCACGACGGCCGCCGGAGGGGGTGCGGGTCGGGCAGGGGGCGTGGCCAGGCTAGGGCTCCGGCCGGCCGGTGCCACGCTAAGGCGGTTGGGCCAGGAGGCCCAGGCGGCATCGACGCAGGGACGGCCGGGGTCGAGGAGGCCGAGGCGGGTCGTCGGCGCGTGTGTAGTGGCGCGCGCGGTCATGTGAGGCGGACTGCGGCGCGGTCGGGATAGGGCGCGGCGGGGACTAGACGAGGGTGCGGCGCGTGGCGGGTCGGATCTGGTGGCGCGGGCGGGCTCGGTTGGGGGTCGGGGTCGGGTGGCGGCGCGGCGTGGGTCGGGGTCGGGGAGTAGGAGGAGGAGGGGTTGAGGAGGGCCAGATGAATGAGTGGCCACGGTGGCCCGAGTAGATAAGGGTGGCCCTATGCCGACGGCTAAGCCGTCGGCATAGGTTTGGTCCCCACCTGCCAGGGACAGGGCCGGCGAGTGGATAAGAGGCATATGCCGACAGCCAAGTCGTCGGCATAGATAGGAGGCCTATGCCGACGGCAAGGCCGTAGGCATAGATGGCAACCACTTTTTTTGAAAAAATAGACCCACCTCGCCTAGGGACAAGCAATTTGACCTGTTTAAATAGTTCACTAATCCATACGTTATAAGCTCAGGTATTCATTAGACTTCTATGAAGAAAACGGACAATTACTGTGAAACTTTCAGTGCCCGCGCAGCCGGCCCGGTGCCCGGGCATAGAAGGATTCACGGTGATAGTCCGTTTTCCATGATGAATGCCGGTGTTTTTTATAAATTCAGTTATTATTTTTTTAGTTTTTTAGTAGTTTACAGTGTGTACGGGACCCGGTGCGATGCCCGTCACGGCGGCAGCGACGCCCGTGAGGGGGGGCACACCCTGAATCCCAGTTGACTAGTAGATCTAGCCCTTTGACTTTCGCCGGACGGGCTTTGACCGGTGGACTCTTCCACCTGGTTGCGATAGGTCAGACCAAAGCAACATCCCCAAACACGGTCTGGACCAAACCCAACACTAGATTCCCTCCGGTTCCACCGCACCCGCACCATCCCCCCTCCAAGTGACGGTGGCACTGCCTTCCGTGGAGGGGGGGCCACATCACGGAGCCCCAAGACAAGCGTCTACGCATGCCACAACACTTTCACACATGCATCACGACCCGTGCGATGTTTCGGTGACATAGCTACACCCTGAAGGCCACCCCGAATCCCAGTTAACTAGTAGATCTAGCCCTGCCCTTTGACTTTCGCACGGACGGGCTTTGACCGGTGGACTCTTCACCTGGTTGCGATAGGTCAGCCCATAGCAAACATCCCGAACACGGTCGGACCCAACCCAACACTAGATTCCCTCCGTTCCACGCACCGCACCATCCCCCCTCCAAGTGACGGCGGCACTGCCTTCCGCGGAGGGGGGCCACACACCACGGAGCCCCAAGACGGGCATCTACGCATGCCACAACAACACTTTCACACATGCATCACCGACCAGTGCGATGTTTCGGTGGCATAGCTACACACCGAAGGCCACCCCGAATCCAGTTAACCAGTAGATCTAGCCCTTTAACTTTCGCCGGACGGCTTTGACGGTGGACTCTTCCACCTGGTTATGATAGGTCAGCCCATAGCAACATCCCCGAACACGGTCTGGACCCAACCCAACACTAGATTCCCTCCGGTTCCCCACGCACCCGCACCATCCCCCCCCAAGTGATGCGGCACACTCCTTCCGTGGAGGGGGGCCACACCAGGGAGCCCCAAGACGGACGTCTACGCATGCCAGAACACTTCACACACTCCATCGGGACCCGTGTGTGTTTCGGTGGCATAGCTACAACCCCGGAAGGCCACCCCGAATCCCGTTGACCAGTATCAGTACATTAGCCCTTTGACTTTCGCCGACGGGCTTTGACCGGTGGACTCTCCACCTGGTTGCGATAGGTCAGCCTCAAGAACATCCCCGAACACGGTCTGGACCCAACCCAACACTCGATTCCCTCCGGTTCCACCGCAACCTCGCACATCCCCCCTCCAAGTGATGGCGGCACTGCTTCCGTGGAGGGGGGCCACCCCACGGAGCCCAAGAGGGCGTCTACGCATGCCAGAAACACTTCACACACATCATCGGACCCGTGCGATGTTCGGTGGCATAGCTACACCACCGAAGGCCACCCCCGAATCCCAGTTGACCAGTAGATCTAGCCCTTGTGACTTTGCGGACGGGGCTTTGAACGGTGGACTCTTCCACCTGGTTGCGATAGGTCAGCCCATAGCAACACCCCGAACGGTCTGGACCCACCCAACACTAGATTCCCTCCGGTTCCACCGCACCCCCGCGCACCATCCCCCTCCAAGTGACGGCGGCACTGCCTTCTGTGATGGGGGGCCACACCACGGAGCCCCAAGACGGGCGTCTACCGCAAGCCAGAACAATTTCACACATGCACGGGACCCGTGCGATGTTTCGATGGCTAGCAAGCTACACCCGGAAGGCCACCCGCATCCTCAGTTGACCAGTAGATCTAGCCCTTTGACTTTCGCCGGACAGCTTTGACCGGTGGACTCTTCCACCTGGTTTGCGATAGGTCAGCCCATACACATCCCGAACACGGTCTGGACCAACCCAACACTAGATTCCCTCGGTTTCCACCAACCGCACTGCACCTCCCCCTCCAGTACGGGGCACTCCTTCCGTGGAGGGGGGGGCACACCACGGAGCCCCAGACGGGCGTCTACGCATGCCAGAACACTTTCACACATGCATGGGACCCGTGTGATGTTTTGGTGGCATAGCTACACCCGAAAGGCCATCCCGAATCCCTAGTTGACTAGAGATCCAGCCCTTTGACTTTCGCCGACGGGCTTTGACCGGTGGACTCTTCCACCTGGTTGCGATAGGTCAGCCATAGAACCTCCCGAACACGTCTGGACCCAACCCAACACTAGATTCCCTCCGGTTCCACCGCACCCGCACTATCCCCCTCACAGTGACGGCAGCACTGCCTTCCGTGGAGGGGGGGCCACACCACGGAGCCCCAAGACGGGCGTCTACGCATGCACACACTTTCACACATGCATCAGACCCGTGCAATGTTTCGTGGCATAGCTACACAACACCGAAGGCCACCCGAATCCTAGTTAACCAAGTAAATCTAGCCCTTTGACTTTCGCCGGACGGGCTTTGAACCGTGGACTCTTCCACCTGGTTGCGATAGGTCAGCCCATAGCACACATCGCGAACACGGTCTGGACCAACCCACACTAGATTCCCTCCGGTTCACCGCACCGCGCACCATCCCCCCTCCAAGTGACGGCGTGCACTGCCTTCCGTGGAGGGGGGGCCACACCAGAGGCCCCAAGACGGCGGCTACGCATGCCACACACTTTCACACATGCATCACATCCGTGCGAATGTTTCGGTGGCATAGCTACACCCCGAAGGGCCACCCCGAATCCTAGTTAACCTGTAGATCTAGCCCTTTGACTTTTGCCGGACGGCGTTTGACCGTGGACTCTTCCACCTGGTTGCGATAGGTCAACCCATAGCAACATCCCCGACACAGGTCTGGACCCAACCCAACACTAGATTCCCTCCGGTTCCACCCACCGCACATCCATCCCCTCCTCCACCCAAGTGATGGCGGCACTGCCTTCCGTGGAGGGGGGGCCACACCACGGACCCCAAGACGGGCGTCTTACGCATGCCAGAACACCTTCACACATGCATCGGACCCGTGCGATGTTTCGGTGGCATAGCTAACACCGGAAGGCCCCCCGAATCCCAGTTGACCAGTAGATCTAGCCCTTTGACTTTCGCGGACGGGCTTTGACCGGTGGACTCTTCCACCTGGTTGCGATAGGTCAGCCCATAGCAACATCCCGAACATGGTCGGACCCAACCCAACACTAGATTCCCTCGTTCCACCGCACCCCACCATCCCCCCTCCAATGACGGCGGCACTGCCTTCCGTGGAGGGGGCCACCCACGGAGCCCCAAGACGGGCGTCTACGCATGCCAGAACACTTTCACACATGCATCGGGACCGTGCGATGTTTCGGTGGCATGCAGCTACACCCGAAGGCACACCCCGAATCCCAGTTGACCAGTAGATCTAGCCCTTTGACTTTGCGCGGAGGGCTTTGAACCGGTGGACTCTTCCACATGGTTGCGATAGGTCAGCCCATAGCAACATCCCCAAACACGGCTGGACCCAACCCAACACTAGATTCCCTCCGTTCAACCGCACCCGCACCATCCCCCTCTCCAATGACGGCGGACGGCACTGCCTTCCGTGGAGGGGGGCCAACCACGGAGCCAGCCAAGAGCGGCGTCTACACATGCCAAAACACTTTCACACATGCACAGACCCGTGCGATGTTTTCGGTGGCATAGCTACACCCCGAGGCCACCCCGCATCCCAGTTAACAGTAGATCTCCCTTTACTTTTGCCGGACGGGCTTTTGACCGGTGGACTCTTCCCCTGGTTGCGATAGGTCAGCCTCTAGCAACATCCCCGAACACGGTCTGGACCCAACCCACTAGATTCCCTCCGGTTCCACCGCACCCGCACCATCCCCCCCTCAGTGACGGCGGCACGCCTTCCTGGAGGGGGGGCCACACCACGAGCCCCAAGAGGCGTCTACGCATGCCACAACACTTTCAACATCACACTGCATCACGACCGTGCGATGTTTTCGGTGGCATAGCTACACCAAGGCCACCCCGAATCCCAGTGTACCAGTATATCTAGCCTTTAATTTTGTCGCGGACGGGCTTTACCGGTGGACTCTTCCACCTGTTGCGATAGGTCAGCCCATAGCAACATCCCCGAACACGGTCTGGACCCACAACCCACACTAGATTCCCTCGGTTCCACCGCACCCGCCACCATCCCCCTCCAAGTGAGGGGCATTGCCTTCCGTGGAGGGGGGGCCACACCACGGAGCCCGAGCCCAAGATGGGCGTTACGCATCCAGAACACTTTCACACATGCATCGGGACCGTGCGATGTTTCGGTGGCATAGCTACACCCAAAGGAGGCCACCCCCGAAATCCCAGTTGACAAGTAATCTAGCCTTGACTTTCGCCGGACAGGCTTTGACCGGTGGACTCTTCCACCGGTTGCGATAGGTCAGCCCATAGCAACATCCCGAACACGGTCTGGACCCAACCAACACTAGATTCCCCGGTTCCACCCGCACCGCACCATCCCCCTCCAAGTGACGGCGGCACTGCCTTCCGTGGAGGGGGGCCACACCACACGGAGCCCCAAGACGGCGTCTACGCATGCCAGAACACTTTCACACATGCATCGGGACCCGTGCGATGTTTCGGGGCATAGCTAACACACCGGAAGGCCACCGAATCCCAGTTGAACCAGAGATCTAGCCACTTTGACTTTCGCCGGAGGGCTTTGACCGGTGGACTCTTCCACCTGGTTGCGATAGGTCAGCCATAGCAACACATCCCGAACACGGTCTGGACCACCAACACTAGATTCCCTCCGGTTCCACCGCACCCGCACATCCCCCCTCCAATGACGGCGGCATCCTTCCGTGGAGGGGGGGCCACACCACGGAGCCCCAAGACGGGTCTACGCATGCCAGAACACTTTCACACATGCTCGGGACCCGTGTGATGTTTCGGTGGCATAGCTACACCCGGAAGGCCACCCCGAATCCCAGTTTGACCATAGATCTAGCCCGTTTGACTTTCGCCGACGGGCTTGACGGTGGACTCTTCCACGGGTTGCGATAGGTAAGCCCATAGCAACATCCCCAAAACGGTCTGGACCCAACCCAACATAGATTCCCTCGTTCCAACCGCACCCCCACATCCCCCCTCCAAGTGACGGCGGCACTGCTCTCTCTGGTGGAGGGGGGCCACACCACGGCGCCCCAAGAGGGCTCTACGCATGCCACAAACATTTCACACATGCATCCGACCCGTGCGATGTTTCGGTGGCATAGCTACACCCGAAGGCCACCCCCGAATCCCAGTTACAGTAGATCTAGCCCTTTGACTTTCTCCGGACGGGCTTTGACCGGTGGACTCTTCCACTGGTTGCGATAGTCACCCATAGCACATATCCCACTCCCGAACACGGTCTGGACCCAACCAAACATAGATTCCCTGGTTCCACCCGCACCACACCATCCCCCTCCAAGTGAGGGCGGCACTGCCTTCCGTGGAGGGGGGGGCCACACCACTGAGCCCCAAGACGGGCGATCTACGCATGCCAGAACACTTTCACACATGCATCGGGGACCCGTGCGATGTTTGCGACTAGCTTACAACCTGGAAGGCCAACCCCGAATCCCCAGTTGACCAGTAGATCTAGCCCTTTGACTTTCGCCGGACGGGCTTTGACCGGTGGACTCTTCCACTGGTTGCGATAGGTCAGCCCATAGCAACATCCCCGAACAGGTCTGGACCCAACCCAACACTAGTTCCCTCACGGTTCCACGACGCCACCGCACCATCCCCCCTCCAAGTGACGGCGGCACTCCCTACCGATGGAGGGGGGGACCACCACGGAGCCCAAGACGGGCGTCTACGCATGCCAGAACACTTTCACACACATGCATCGGGACCGTGCGATGTTTCGGTGGCATAGCTACACACCGGAAGGCCACCCCCGAATCCCAGTTGACCAGTAGATCTAGCCCTTTGACTTTCGCGACGGGCTTTGACCGGTGGACTCTTCCACCTGGTTGCGATAGGTCGCCCATAGCAACATCCCGAACACGGTCTGGACCAAACCAACATCTAGATCCCTCGGTTCCACCGCACCGCACCATCCCCCCTCCAAGTGACGGCGGCATTGCCTTCCGTGGAGGGGGGCCACACCACGGAGCCCAAGAGGGCGTCTACGCATGCCCACACTTTCACACATGCATCAGACCGTGCGATGTTTCGGTGGCATAGCTACACCCAAGGCCAACCCCGAATCCAGTTAACAGTAGATCTGGCCCTTTACTTTCCCCGGACGGGCTTGACTGTGGACTCTTCCACCTGGTTGCGATAGGTCCCCCTAGCAACATCCCGAACACAGCGGTTGACCCAACACCAACAAGATTCCCTCGTTCCACCGCACCGCACCATCCCCCTCCAATGAGGGGCAACTGCCTTCCGTGGAGGGGGCCACACCACGGAGCCCCAAGACGGGCGTCTACGCATGCCAGAACACTTTCACCACATGCATCGGACCCGTGCTATGTTCTGTGCATAGCTACACCCCGAAGGCCACCCCGAATCCCAGTTGACCAGGTAGATCTAGCCGTTGACTTTCGCCGGACGGGCTTTGACCGTGGACTCTTCCCACTGGTTGCGATAGGTCATCCCAATAGCAATTCCCGAACACGGTCTGGACCCACCCAACACTAGATTTCCCTCCGGTTCCACGCACCCGCACCATCCCCCCTCCAAGTACGCTCTTACTATGGCCTCCCACCACCCCACCCAAGCGGGGTCTACGCATGCGAACACTTTCACACATGCATCGGGACCCGTGCGATGTTTCGGTGGCATATGTACACACCGGAAGGCACCGAATCCCAGTTGACATAGATCTAGCCTTTGACTTTCCCCGGACGGGCTTTGACCCGGTGGACTCTTCCACCTGGTTGCGATAGGTCAGCCCATAGCAAACATCCCCGAAACAGTCTGGACCCAACCCAACACTACATTCCTCGGTTCTCACCGCAACCAAACCCCGCACCCATCCCCCTCCAAGTGACGCGCACTGCCTTCCGTGGAGGGGGGCCCACACCACGGAGCCCCAAGACGGCTCTACGCATGCCAAACACTTG